>BGPR01026921.1:1936-15749 GCA_013235015.1 Araneus ventricosus | reverse complement strand
GAAAACGTCGGGATAAAATCATAAAACAAGCGTTTCGTATTAATATGGAATCTAATTATTGATCTCTTTAATACAATATTTACACAGAGTAGTATAATGATTACAGAATAGATAAATCACATGCTGCCACAGACCCTTGCTACATGAGATAAACTTGTGATTTATCTATTCTGTAACCATTATACTACTCTGTGTAAATATTGTATTAAAGAGATCAATAATTAAATTCCATATTAATACGAAACGCTTGTTTTATGATTTTATCCCGACGTTTTCACGAAAATTCTACGGCGCGGACCCGAACCGCGCCTTTCTCATGTTTTATTTAGAGTAGCTTTTGATGGCACCATCTGTTGTCAGTATAGAGAACTACATTTCGCGTATGAGCAGTAAAACATTATTTACTACAAATGCTCATATTTCCCGTAATATTCAAATGTTTGAATTCAAATTTTAATACAATGTTTCTTTTACGTATTGTCAAGTATTCTGTAAGTTTCGTACAATTCGAAAGAACACTCGGTATATAATAATCAAAAAACATTCGGAGTTTGAAATTTTCAATTCAATACCGATTTTTACTTATATTCCGATAAATACTTTTATTGCCTAACTTTGGGTCCTAGTAAAACTCCTCAGGCTCTTTAAAATGACACCAGAATCAACCTCCTAGCTAAACGCGTTTCCACGCTATACTTATTTATAACCTTACATAAAACTAATTCATAACAATCACGCGCATGCGCCTACACTGGTACGATGACGTCACAGGCAAAACAAATACTATGCAACAAACTCTTACAGATATGATCTATCCGTTATGGGGTCAACCATTCTCTTCGCATTATTAGTCTCGTAGTTATTAGAGATTGAAATCTGACGATATCTTGTCACACAAGAAAGTTCGACCGACTATCACTGTAACGAGCGGAAAGACGTTTTCACGTCAAAATTTGTTATCGTTGCAAAAAAGTCTCGATTTCCGTTCAGTGAAGAGACTGGTTTTTTGGATTTGAGATTTCAGAGGCATTTCGGATAACCCGAGTTTCGGTTATCCCGGGCTCGGTTAACCGGGGTTTTACTGTAATAAAGAAATACATCAAATTGGAGACTTGGTTCGCGAGGTAATGTGGATCACTATGTTCTTAACTGCAATTTCCCGAGACACTTTCTTCAAAATATTCCTACCGATGTAAGCAAACTCTCATAGTTTTAATTTCTGAAATGTTTTGAGTGTAAACGGAATTCAAAATTCTCTTTGTAGGCTACACGCATGTTCTTTATTACCGTTAAGGTTAACCTGGAGTTTACGGTGCCCGCCTACTTCGTTCGTATTAGGATCGCCAAATCTTTGCCGCCAAGAACGGCGATGAGAGAACATTTGTTTTGGTTGCGTCTAGATGTTTTTAACGAGTGACAAGCGCGCATGCGCACAAATTGATCCTTTCAGCGGTGTTTTGCTTATCAGGCTATATTGCGCTACGTTTCGATTGGACTGTTTTGTTCAACTCTTCGATGCAATGAGTCGATAAATTCGAATTTGAATAAAACTTCGTTTGGAATTCTTCGGATGAAATATCGGTTCAGTACCGTGTATGTTATTCTGTGTGTTTCGTTTCTCAATGAATAAGCGAAGCTACGATTATTCCGCTATGATGAAAGCGAAACAGCTGATGTTTTTTAAGTTAAAAAATTTGCCGGGTACACACTTGAAATGCCGCAGGCATTGCGTGCTCCATCTCTCGTTTTCAGGTGACGCATGCGCAAGAGAGCAATAAAAAGCAGACTGCACATCCAAAACAGTATTTGGCGACGGCACATGAAATTGCGCCAAGAAGCATTGGCGAGAAGCAGGCCGGCACCGTAAACTCCAGGTTTACCCAGAAGGTTTAGTATGCGTTTGTTGGATCGGCGATTTCAGAGACATTTCCGATAACTCGGTATTTATAAACAAACACGCTATTTGCTGTGAACTAAACGATGTGGCATTCGGATCAGTTTGTATAATTATACAATAATATTGAAGTTTCAATAGAATTAAATCAAGTTTTTGACAATGAATCAAAATAAAAACCAAGAACGTAAATTAATGTTATTTTCAATATGTTACGACACCCTCGTCAGATTAAGTCGAAATTTTAAATTGCCAAAGGCAAATGTCAGGAAATTGTGTGCCAACTTGAATTTTAATGGACACTTAATTTGAGTATGTAGCTCATTATTATGTGGAGCATATCCATTTGGTCTTTTTAAAAATTCACTATAAAGTAAAATCGATGATTTAGTGGTGTTGATTAAATGTGATTAATTAGTGTTGAATTAAGTGTGTCAAGGCGAGTTATTATCTGTCAACCAGTATCAAAAGTAATAGAAAATAATACTTTTACCAATTCTGCATTTCCAGTTTGAGACATATGCCTGAATACAAGTGAACAAATTATGTTAAAGGGGCCTTCCGAAAGTAATAGATTTCGTGTTATCTTTCTTTGTTGTTTCGTACTGTTCTCTACTAAATATACTACTGTCATTCTTTGGTAATATATTTACGTTAAAATGTCAAATTAAACCAATTATACATGAAACTGGATTTCCATTCTCCTCCGAAAGTAATTACGGATCCTCGTGCACTTCCAAGCTTGAATATATGAGATTTTTATTGTTGTTGTTGTTGCCCAAGTATTTTTAAAGATACTACTGAATCTTTTACCAAAACAGAAACATGTTGGCACATATTTAAAAAAAGTTATAAACTTTAAATTTTTAAGGATTTTGATTGCGTATTAAGCCAGCCATTCATTTCACAGACAAACTGTATATTTTGGAATGCGAGAAGGAAAAAGCGATAAAAATCTATGGAAATGAGCCAAACGGTTTGTCATGGTTGGAATTCCGTCTAAACTGAAATCGGAACGAAAAATCAAAGGGACCCTGAAAGAGGCTAGCGAAAAGAACAATGCCGTGCGTAGATTGACGCCTCGCTTCGACAGTAGCATAAATTAAAATCTGCTGACAGGGGTATTGACAAGCAGATGTAGAGAGGGAAAGAAGATCGCTCCCCCTACCTTTTCGTTTTAAATACAAGCGAATGGCGTGCCTGTATTTTTCGATTAAAATGGGTGGAGAAAAAACCGGATTCAAGTGAATGGTCGGCTTTAGACGTTGGCATCTGCCACTTCCTATTTGAATTTACCGGTCGCCCTCTATAACTTTCTCTATAATCTTCACTTTTGTCATTCCTGCTCATACAGAGCAAATGCTTGTTTAGATGTTCTTTGTTCTAAGCTTTGAGTTCGAAAGTGCCTCTTAAACTCTAATATTCTTGAAACCGTTCATAATTACATGTTGATAGTAATAAAATTTATGTTATGTTGAAGATATAGTATATTTTTTCTCTACAGCTGCTCTATCGACGATTTAAATCAAATGCTGCATGCCGCCACCTCTTACATTAGATCTTAATTCACAACAAACTATTCTACGAAGCGCGGTGATTCAAAAAGATCTTATATAATTTATTTTCAAATAAACCAATATCACAAAAAAGTTAAAGCTGAGCTAAAGTTTAAATTTTATGCTATACTGTGCGAGAACTAAGCTATAAGTTCGAAAGTGCCTCTTTAATTTTATGCTATACTGTGCGAGAACTAAGCTATGAGTTCGAAAGTGCCTCTTAAACCTCTAATATTCTTGAAACTGTTGATAATTTCACGTTGATAGTAATAAAGTTTATGTTATGTTGAAGATATAGTATATTTTTTCTCTACAGCTGCTCTATGGACGATTTAAATCAAATGCTGGCATGCCGCCACCTCTTACATTAGATCTTAATTCACAACAAACTATTCTACGAAGCGCGGTGATTCAAAAACATCTTATATAATTTATTTTCAAATAAACCAATATCACAAAAAAGTTAAAGCTGAGCTAAAGTTTAAATTTTATGCTATACTGTGCGAGAACTATCTCAAATTTAAACAAGACGTGTAAAACAAACAAAGCAAACAAGAGTAGAGTAGAAAAAGAATCCAAAATTGGAATTACGATTTGCAGTAGATTTAGTAAAATCAAAACGCAGCAATCCATTTTAAAACAAACATTCAAAGCAGTCATTTTTTTTCTTCTTCTAAAACACCATTTTATTACATATAACAAATGTCAAAATCTGTACGCCGTAACTATTAAATCACGCGTCAATTAAGCCCTCATTTAACTTCATGAACACATACTTAACTTGATTGACAGAATTTTAATTACGATCCTCCAGAGTTCATTTCAGCACCTCAAACAATTCCATGGCGAGTGAAAAAATCTCCACAAGAGAAAAAAAAATATATAAATAAAAGACGGCCTTAAACGTGGCAAAATTCAAAAGGATTAAAACGGGCAATCTAAAAAAGAGCGATTTGGCGGTTGTTTTAGCTGAGTCACAGAGGTTTTTTAACGACTAAACTGCTGCGCCACCGTTCCATGTTGGCGGGTAAATTAAAAGTTCAAACAATGGGGGCAACAAATGAGTGAGGTTGGCTGGAAAACTGCGAGGGGAGATTTTTAAAATGGCGGGCGCCAAGTCTTTCTTAACCGCCGATCAAGACAAAGAAGCTACTTCGTTTGACGCCTCTTAAGTACACAATGCATTCATCGATTTTGAATTTCCATCCATTTTAATCGCTAGCGATTCAGTTAGGGGATTTGAAATTGCTTCGGAGCACTTTTTTCCAAATTTTTAATGAAACATTCATGTTTTTAATTAAAATGTGTTATAAAACTAAGAATTCGAATGCAATTTCATTGGAAATTTCATTGACTTTCAAAATATAGGCAATTTTTAGCAAAATTTGCACTTACGCCAAACCTCCTACAATAAGTTCTATTGAATATATTTCATCAATATTTGCACAGTATATAGCTAACATGCTTATCTGTGTTGAACTAAAATATTTTTAATACCTCGAAAAGTTTTGGAGATAGTCCAAACTTTGTGAACAAACTCAATTTTTTTTTAAAAAAAAATCATCGATTTTTTTCACTAAACAGTCATTATAATAAACAAATATAGGCAGAGAGCTTAGATTCTAATTAAAAACATAGTTAGAAACAAATAAAACATTTTGTTCAAATTTCATTTTAATATCTTGAAAACATTTTCCAAAATGATGTTTGCCGCGAGGAAAAATATCGAAAAACTCCATTTCTTAGAAAACGCTTTTAAAGATTTTCATAGAGTACAAAAAATTTTGTACACACCTTGGAATCTTAAAACTCGCCGTATTTACAAGTCAAACCCTCTTTTACTTGATTTTAATCGACTTTTGTGTTCTTTTAGCTTTTTAGATTTTTTCTGAATAATTTTGTGCACTAGATAGTGAGTGGCGTCTCGATATCTGAATTAGCTTTTTGTCCATTTCCATGTAATTTTTCTATGGATAAATTTACATTTCAAAACAGTTGAGAACAGGTAATAGTTCAAAATAAATGGAAATAAATTATAAAACTGCAATTTGAGCGCCAAAAAATAATTTTTACTGCTGTAATTACCGTTGGGTTGTATTTTTAAAAAAAGCGTCGCCAAAAACCAATAAAACAATAAAAATAAGAAATGGAAGTTTAAATCTTTATTTTTAGACAATATATTGCTTGAGAATCGAAAAATAGTTGTTCAAACTAATTGTTTCTATTTTTAAGGTTCTTTAAATTGTCACTTCCGATTTATTACTTATGCTATAACTTTACTTGTAATTACAGTAGAAACAAAAATAAAGCATTTTTAGATACCTAAATGTATGGCGTATAAAATGAACAAATAAAACAAATTTCGAAAAATTTCAGCAAAACGAAGGAATTTAGGGTAGTCACATACCTTAAAAGTTCGAGCAGCTAAAATGCAAGCAGTAGTTTTTTAATCTACTAATTTTTAAATATTATTAATTTAAATCTAAAATAAATGGAGGCAATTTTCTCATTATCAACTCTAACAAAACTGTTAACGTTTTGCAAGAGAAATTCTGAGGTGTTAATAAACAACATAGGTAAAGATGAAGGATTTTTCTATTTCACAGTTATAAGCAGGCAGGAGTCAATAGGAAGTCCACATTAGTGATTTTACCAGTGTTGTGAATAACCAGCGGGAATAGTCTCCCCTAAACTTTCTCGTATACTTCTCGAAAAAGGTGCTGTTTCCCCTCCCCCCGCGTGGATAAAAAAATTCGAACCTATTGTAACCCAGGATCCAATGACTATCAGAAAATATTTAGGTAAAGAATCAAACTGAAAGAGATGCGTTCCGATTTAAATGCGTAACGATTTCTACTCTTGCTGGCTCAAGGACAAGCTCACATAATCCTCCCGCGTGCACAGATTGCTACCAGTACGCATGCGCTTGGAGAATCGGATTTAAAAAAAGCGCCAAGCAGGAGTCAATATATCGTGCACAGAAGATTCGAAGACGCATGCGCGTGGAGATAGCGGATTCGTTGGAGATGCGATTATACAGACCGACAGACAGTCAACCCTTTGACGGATTTGGCCCAAAATTTTATACGGACCTACATTCATGACGATAAAACCGTATACGAAATTTTATCCATCTAGCTATTCAAGTTTTTGAGTTATAGTGTTCACATGACCGTGGACATACACATAGATAGACTTCCCTTTGACGGATTTGTCCAAAATTTGATAGAAACCTACAAATTATGTTTAAAGACCACATACCAAATTTCATCCCCGTAGCTCTAATAGTTTTCGAGTTATCGTGTTCACAGACAGACATAATTCCAAAATTGTGTTTTTTGGACTCCGGGAGGTCTAAAACGTGGAGATTCGTCAAAATCTCGAGTTCGAATTTCGTGACGATTACAATACTTTCTCTTTGTATACTTCGTACACGAGAAAGTAAAAACGCGTTTCCCATCAAAATTACACCCACAAGCCGAATTACCAGAATGGCAATAGACCCAACACCATTGAATTTGTTTTTTACCAAAATGCAGTATAATTGGCCACAATTATGCAATTGGGAGCCTACTATCATTTAAAGGATTCATTATTGAAAACTGTACCTTAGTGAGTGTAGTTCGTCATCCCAAATCATAACAATTGCAATCCATCGAACAGACTACTGTCTGTCCGCCACAGGGTTGCCAGATCAAAATAGCAAAATAAGGCCAAACCTTCTTTAAAATAAGGCCAAAATTTGACAAATTGGCTGAAAACGTCATTTGATATTAGAAAAAGGCTATCCTTCATGAAAACGAGTTCCATTTGATAGGCATATGTTCAATGCTCTATTATTAAACTAAAATTTAAGTGAAAGAAATTTAAAATATCCTTATTCTATTCAAGAGCTATTTCGTTTTGCAGCTCATTATATATCACTTGAAATGTGTAACATCAAAAATTTATTAAAAACAATAGAATAAGTAATTAAAAATTGTTCGAAAAGTCATTAACAAAAATAAAGCCAAAAAAGGCCAAAATTGAATTTCAGGCAAAATAAAAATTCGTAAGGCCAAGAGCTTTGAAAAAAGGCCAAATTTCCATAATTTGGCCTTAAAAAGGCCAATATGGCAACCCTGGTCCGCCACGAGAACTGTGGCCGCCAAAATGTCTAGTTTACGGCGGTCGCTATCGAAACAGAAGAATCCATTTCTAGTAGATAGAAGTTCATTCAAATGTGCTACATTGGCGCATTTAGCGCCAAATGGGGTATGTATGATAACCGAGAAAACGAATGATCAACTGATCTTTTTACCACCGCAAACTGGCGCCAAGAATAAAATAAAACTTCTACTTTCGTCGGATTCCTTCTATTCGGAATGGATCTTCCTTAGCATAACCAGTTGCCATAGCGACCGCCGTAAACTAGACATTTCGGCGGCCACAGTTCCTCGTAGCGGACAGACAGCAATTTAAATACATCAATGAATTTTGGAAGAAAGCAGCAAGGCACATTTAAATTTTTTTAAATTTTTTTTTTAAAAAATACAGCTATCTTTAAATATATTATTTTGGTATTGACTTTTTATTGAATAACTATGCTCAAACCAAAGCCCAGCTTATTATAGTAGGAAATCAATACCCTATTTCAGTTCCATAATTGAACCAAAAAAATTCAATGTAAATGACGTGTGTTAAGAAAAGTAATATCTCGTGTCTCTCTGCTTGTCGTAAGAATAGTAACCTTAAATATCTTTTAATTAAATATTTTTTAAATGAGATTGAATTTAACATATTTATGGCGAGATAATGCAGATGACAGTTTCGATAGGTTTTCATAAAATCTATAACTTTGAATCAAGTCACACAATATTTCCAAAATCAAATATCCAACCAATTGCACCCGACATATTAAACTTTAGTTCATTTCTACCAACTCCTTTTATTCAAGCATTTTAATTAGCAATAGAAACAATTTCAGATTAGATCCAAGACTTATATTTGAAAAATAACCCAAACCAATAATCGGGTCTGTAATGAACATAATGTCAGCTATCAGTTGTCGTATTTTTCTTTTATGATGTTATTAAAAAAGAATTAGTTTTAGGAATTATGATGCATAAAAATTACCATTATAGCGAAATATACAAATTTTCACACCGAAATAGAAAATAAAAGGTTCTTTCAGAGGTATGCATGGTTAAACAATATTTAGTTCCTATACATTTGTAACTAACTTCAATAAAAGTTGGTTACAGAACGTCTGTAGAATCAAATAAACAAGTACGGAGCCTTTGCGTGAGTTTTCAGGATATTTGTAAAGCGAAAGCACGCCCAATTAAAATAATTTAGTACGCTAATGGCGGATTTATTAAAATTTAAAATAGCAATATTTAATTAAACATAAATAAATTATAATTATGATATTATTATTGAAGATAAATGTTAAAAAAAGAACAATAAAATACTAGTAAATACTATACATAAAATGGGCGAGACTTTGGCGGAAACTTGAAGAGAAAATGCAACATTCACTGAAAAGAGTATCTAAATTGTAACTTTTGAAGCAAAGATTAAAATTCAATCCGGTCCTTTTTTCAGCATAAACATGTTGAAACAAAATTTAAATGAAAATATACAACACAACATATCTGTGGTTTTGCGGAGTAGAAATATGTAGATAAATAGCAGCAAGAAACATTTTCTCATGTTCAATGGTATTCAATTTAATTTTAAAGCGGCAAATTAATGACTATTTTATATATCGGCAGTTATACTGCTGAAAATGACCAAGTCAGAAGAAAAATGAATTTAGATGTTCTTGTTGTTTTAAAATGTCATCTCTGTAGCTGAAAATATTACGCATATTGGTATACTGTCAGTGTACACTATATTCTACACATATATTGATATGTACTTTTTTCTGATACAAAAGATGACAATTTAAAACAACAAGAACATCTAAATTCATTTTTCTCTTTCTTTCGATTTGGTCACTTTTAGCAGTATACTAACGACATGTTCAATGGCGTGATATGGTTTCAATTATGATCACAATTCCATCGTATTAAGTTGAAACGCATTTCCGCCATTCGAGTTTATAAAATCTTGCATAGAGGGATATCTTATTTGGAAGACAAACGAGGCTAAGCAATTCTGTAGTTTTGTAGCAAACTTCTGTTAAAATCAATCAAAATACATGTATAGACTCATTTAGAAAACGAAAAACAATTAAGTTCAAATGGACTGATTACGTGGGTAAAGAGAAATAATAATTTTTCTGATATTCAATGGTATTTAATCAGATAACTAATGGCATTTACTACAGTCACATTTTGATTACATACAGCTGAAATCATTGAATGCCATTAAATCTAGCTTTTTCCTTCTTTCACGAAATCAGACAAAATCATACATATTCAATGATCTTTGATATTACTCAGAAAAAAATATGCCCGGACCCCTTAAATATACAAAATCCCCAGAAAAAAAACAGCAAAAAAAGGAGCCCCCACATCATTAGTCATTAATAAAAACTTTCCGAATGCATTAAAACATAGAAACCTAGCAACCACTACCGCACCTCTATTTATACCAGCACCTTTTTCCTATTTCCTAAAATCTTATTGATCGAAATCGCAGCCCCCACGCAGGCTACATCCCCCTTACTCATTATTGTTATAAGTCTAGCATGTGGAAACAGCTCGTCAATTTACTTCATTTTATTTATACTCGTCCTGTTTAATACATAAAATATACAGTTTTTTTATTTGATTTTTTTTCCTAGAAAAAAAAGAGCAGGTGTTTTCAGTTAATTACCAAACAGAAAATACAGATGCTCGCATGCTGCGCGGATGTTATCGTGGGGAGAACGCGTTTCGCATTGTAAAACCGTTAAAAACTCCCACCTGTTTACCATGACGAAGAGTTTTAAAAATTAAGTAGAGATGAAGTTTTTGAAAAGAATATTTGATGGCAATGAATGGAATTTGTGGTTTTTTGACATCATCACAATGGGTACAAATATTCCATAATCAAAATTTAAATGAATTCCGCAAATTTCCATTAAGGTATCCGACTGGTTTAAAATTGTCGTTTTTGATGAAATTATCAAAAAAAAAATTATGACTTAATTTTGTAGCCTGTTTAATAAGCTTTCTAAAACTGTCGCACTTTTTTCTGTACGTGAATTACAAATGGCGTTGCAGCTGTTTTATTACCGAACTGTAAGCATTATTTTAAGTTGCATGAAAACTTTAAATGCGTTTCCTGAGAAATGATATTTTTAAGGAAAACTGTCAACCGTAACAACGATTTCTCAAAACGTTATTCAAGTATTGATATGAAATTTTCTGAGATTGTTTTCCTCTAAAAACTAAGGTCAATTTTAAAATCAAGTAATATTTTTAAGTGTTTAAATATAAACGAAAAACATTTTTTTTTATGAAAAATTACCAGTTTAGTAAATATGTTCAGCTATATCTCGAAACTATTTTGAAGTACAAGAAAGATTTTAGAGCATAACACAGATAACTGTCATAAAAATGTTCTCCTACAACGATTTATGTATATTTAGAATATGATTTTGTCAATGGCTGTTAGCGTAAGACAAATATTTTAGTCCTTTTTCTTCAAATTTCTCAATTTTTTAAAAAAATATTATTTTGAAAGCTTAATTTTACAACATTTTCATAGTTTTAAAACATATGTAATTGAAAAATAACATTTAAAAATATATATACGTTATTTTTCAAAAAAAAATGCCTCCGAACACAGTCGGATACCTTAAGCTGGAAATTTTATTGCAAAATAAATTAAGCTCTGCAAACACACGGGAGTGTGAAAATGAAAAGGTGATTAACCTATGAATAATTGAGCATATTGAAGAAAGCTATAAATCGATGGAGACAATTAAATGAGTCATATTTACATGGCCAATGTGCCTGTGTATATTATCTAGCATCTGATCTTTACATACTTTCCCCCTCCTGTGACATCAGCAAAGGATTCCAAAATTAAACTGGTTCGGACATTAACCCTTTGCGGACAGGTTAAGTGTATAATGTGCTCCACAGTTCACCGATTTCGAGATTGTGGTGTAGAAAATCCAGTTAATGAAGAAGATAGCGGCTAAAATTCGGGCACAAATGTGTATATTATCCATCCATTCGATCCCCTGATCTTATTACACTATAAAAATAAAGTTTTATGTAATTAAATAAGCACAGAGTTGTTAAAAATGGGATGGCGTATAAAGTGCGCCACCTGATCTGAGTGTTCTAAAAAGTTACCCGTCCGCAAAGGGTTAAATGTTCAATACATGAGTAAGAATTGCTTAAAATCTTTTTACTTTCTCGTATACGAAGTATACAAAGAGAAAGTATTGTAATCGTCAAAAAATTCGAACTCGAGATTTTGACGGATCTCCACGTTTTAGACCTCCCTGAGTCCGAAAAACACAATTTTGGAATCATGTCTGTCTGTGAGCACGATAACTCGAAAACTATGAGAGCTACTAGGATGAAATTTGGTATGTGGTCTTTAAACATAATTTGTAGGTTTCTATCAAATTTTGGACAAATTCCGTCAACGGGAAGTCTGTCTGTATGTCCGAAGTCATGTGAACACTACAACTCAAAAACTTGAATAGCTAGATGGATAAAATTTGGTGCACAGTTTTATCGTCATGAATGTAGGTCCGTATAAAATTTTGGGCCAAATCCGTCAAAGGGTTGACTGTCTGTCGGCCTGTATAATTTATCATTGAAACCAATCCGCTATCTCCACGCGCATGCGTACGAAAGCAATCGTCGGCGCTCCCGAAAGGAGCGAATTACGTCAGTTTGTCCTTGAGTCGGCAAGAGTGAAACCTAGCAGTGTGCGATAGATGCGTTTTAATCGGTACGCATCTCTTTGAATTCTTTACCTAGATATTTTTCAATCACTATAATGAAAAACCTTCTGATAGTCATTGCATTCTGGATAACAGTAGGTTCGTATTTTTTTAGCCACGCGGGGGAAGGAGAAACGGCACCTTTTGGGGAAGTATACGAGAAAGTTTAGGGGAGAACACTCCCGCTGGTTTCTAGAATAGGAAAGGAAAAATTTGAATATTCTTTTCTTATTTGGCGAATAATCTAGATGGCTGATTAAATATTTATTGTAATACTATTAGATTTGATATAAGAAGCATTAACCTTCCAGCGGGCGCGCTTATACAAGAGATACTTGCATTATGCATCTTCTTACATATTTATTTCGTTCTTTTATAAATTTAAACGCAATCTTTATTTATAAAATCTTTGTTTACTAATAAGCTAATACATACAGATAACATAAATAAAAGTTGTATTTATTTTTGTAAAATAATACGATATATATATATATATATATATATATATATATATATATATATATATATATATATATATATATATATATATATATGTAATAATCTCGCTTAATTTTATTTCAAATTCTAATATTATATATTTGAAAGTCTTAATGTATTCCAAAATCACTTTTCTTAAACTCCAGTTTCGTTCCACTTCCCGCTCTGAAGGTATATTAAATCTCTCGTTTTGGCATATTTATTACCAAAAGAATATTTTAATCGTTTCCACGCGCACACAACTCGCGAAATCAGCGACTTATTGTCGCCATGCATTTTCCCTAAAATACTTACGTAATATAATAAAAATATCTATTATTCCCTTCACTTTGATCACGAGTCTATCTGTTAAATCCCTACCCGAGAAAAAGAAGGTATCTTCTGTTCACTTTTGGTTAAAACTTAAAGGAAGATGTACGTACATTTCATCTCCCATAATAAAATGAAAATTAGAATTACTCGGCCTGTTTTTATTTAACGACTACAATTTCGAATACATTTTATATATATGTAATACGATGCACGATATGTCGTAAAATTTGCGCTGGAAGGTTAACATGATATAGAAATATCTTGTGTTAATATAAATAATCCGAATCCACCAAATAAATTGGCACTAAACTATGCTGCCAACGTTGCGTAATCACAAAGTTTTGTTGAGAAGACTTAAAGTACTAACGTAACGACAAATTTTAAAATAAATTATTTTATAGCTAATTAATAAATCTTATTAAAATTAACCCCTTCTTGGTCGTATGTCATACGTCCGGCTCTTTTGTGTCCCTACGCTATTTAAATCCATAATTAAGTCAACGTAACAATTAATTTAAAAAACAAAAATCACCTGGTCACGCGTAAATGTCTCAAGGATCCTTTACCATCTTAAATAGATTGAAATAATAAACAATTAATTTTAAATACAAAAATCACCTGGTCAAGCTTAAATGTCTCAAGGATCCTTTACCATCTTAAATAGATTGAAATAAT
>BGPR01026920.1:0-21146 GCA_013235015.1 Araneus ventricosus | reverse complement strand
AGTCTTGTAGAACGGATAGGAAGGGGGAAGTTTGATGATTGCCGGAAAGGTCGGAAAAGTCGTATTGCCGGAAAACTCCGATAAAATTTGGGAGGAATGCACATGGGAAATCTAGTATATTATATCATATCGCCTGAATAGCTAAGTATCAAAATTTTTCTTTATACACAATGGCACTTAACTGTTTTGAATAATTTTAAATTCGTTGATTGTTCAAGCTTTTCTCTTGTCCCTTCAATTCCCTATTCTCATAATGTTTACATATCGTCAACAATTCGAATTTATTTTGGTTCATTCAAATTCAAAAATTCAAAATTATAAAACAATTGTTTTTATTTCTGAAAGTGCCTCGTGTCCTTAGTGATCTTAAATGAATAAATTCTTGAGGCCCTTAATTCAAAAATTTATTCACTAGAGGACTTTACAATTGTACAATGCATTTCACCAACAAAGCACAATAAAGAAATGACAAGAGTATCAAGTAATAATAATGCGAGTACTTTGAATCACATATAATAGACCCCAATACTAGCGTCATTTGAGTAGAATCCTCAAAAAGAGATGTGTAAAGTCTAGATGTAAAGGCTACGGAACCGTTAACTATGGACGAGTTTTCTGTTTTGTTTATTTACATTAAAATGCCGTAATTACATAATTCCCGTGTAATGCTAAGTCAATCGAATCTTCAAAGCGTAAGTCCAAACGAAATGCAAATAAAGTTAAGATTTTTAATGTAAGTAAACAAAACGGAAAACTCGTCCAATCAACACCACAAATATTGTATCACCAGGTAAGTAAAGAACAGTGCTTACTTAAGGCGCAGTACATTTACAGACGAATTGTTTACGAATCATTCGTGAGCTTCTTGTTGAAATTACTCTCATAAAGAACCAAACGCAAACTATGGAAAAGGACTTAACCTACACCGAATCATCACTTCTCAATCGCCACTGGTAGAAGAAGGACTTTCGAATAAGCCTTGGTTTGCAAATTTGAACTTGTAGGCACATTGGAGGTTCGCAGAGAAGGACGAACTACACTCAAACACTCACAAATGTGAAATCCATTATCGTTCTTCGAAAACAGGTATGAAAATCCCATGCATCCACGTTTAAGAATAGTTGGACAGTTTTATCATAAGCAAACGAGACTTTATTCAGATGTATGCCATGCTTCATAGACAAGAAAAGAGGCATTTTTATAAATTGTTTGTACTCTAACATGGTTTAAGAAAATCCATTACATAGCATGATATCATAGAACGTGGTTTCACTCTACCACGGTTTGGGAATTAGGGAAATCGTTATAGTTTATAAGAGCAAGAGCCCTCTTTCAAATAGGGAAATTTTCAAATATCACGTAAAAGTAATTAAAGCAATAAAGAGCAAACAATCTCCTTTGAAACATGGAAATTTTAGTATAACACGCAATGTAACAAAGCGATGAAGAGGGGGGAAATGTCCTTTAAAATAGGGAAATTTCCGAATAAAAAGTGTAATTACAAAAGCAAAGGAGAGCAAATTCATTCCGAAGATCTAATGAAATCCCCAAACATTATGATTCATAACAAGAGCTTCTGAAAGCAAAAGAATTAAGTTTGGAATAGGAAAATCCATGAATAACGCGTATTGTAATATAAGTATTTAAAGTTATTAACTGAAATTTAATTATTCGACGATTTCTAGAGATTAGGAAAGCAAACGAATTAAAAACTAGGCTTTATCATATTTAGCTTACATGATCTAGAAAGAATATAGATATTTATAATTTTTAAAATCTAAAATTCTGCTTTCTCACTATGTGGTGTTGATATGAATTGACCAGAGAAGTTGGCGATCTTCTTGAATATGAAAAGTCTTCTTCTTTATAGGAATCTAGGGTGTTGACAAAGCCTCTTTGAAATAAAAAATAATAATAAAACTAAAAAATAATCGACGAATATGTTATTAATGGACGAAATATGTTACTCAAATTTGTCCCATGTACTGATAATTTATGATGGCATTGTAGTTTTTCATATATAGCACACTGTTGATAAAAGAGAGGCCGTTGAATCAATCCCTATATACTGAATACTCCTATTAAGAAAAGTAACAATGTATTTGATGATTTATTGAAGCAAAATTGGATTCGCAGACTGAGAGAAACTACAGGATAACATCCACTATCATGCCCGTTAATCTGTTAATGGCATCAAAAATTTATAGAAACAGGGACAGTATTGCATCAAAAAAGTTGCAGACTGATGTTGTTGTCACCATTGATAATGATTATACTACAGGGAAAGTGGCAAAATATCACGCTCCATCTTGATTTGCTTAGCGCAACAGATGGTGCCGATATAGATATGTATTAGAGTAGACGAAAACATATCATCTTGTATTTATCTTCAAAATCACGGAAACAGCCTGTGACTTTCCGCCATTAACTTTGTAGTCGACCCCCTTCCAACTTCTTTTGCATTTGTTCAAATCAGCTTTACTTCTGATCCGATTCTCAAAGCAAGAAATCTGCGATATCCCCATCGCAAGCACGGGGAGCACTTAATCATAGATGGACTTTGCCGCAGTGGATCATTGTTTCGGAGAGGAGAAACTTTTGGAAGACAGGAAAAAAAAGTCGCTCAAACTTGTTTTCTGACGTAACCCTGTGTTTCTTTGAAATGCCCGCTTTTATGGAAGGATTTCGAAGGAAAGGAAGCAGATTTGAGGCTGATAGGGAATTTGAATGTTGCCGATTAAACTTCCATACAAAGTTGAAGTTTCCAGAAAACATGGATACACGAAGGAAGAGCTGCTAGAAAAAATTTTCTAAATAAGAAAACTAGTGTTTCAAGTTGCAAAAATTTCCATTTCGATAATTCCAATTTTTATCACCAGTTTCATTATGACTGGAGAACATGCCTGCTGGTTTAAATCTATCAAAAAGGATCTTAAAGTATCAGAAGATCATTATTAAAAATATTTATTTTAGTACCTGAAATTTATTAAATATTTTAGAATTTATATTATTGTATTATCTGAAATAAATCGGAATGTCTTTCTCTTAACTCTCGTATATATTTAAACAATATGGTGCGTTTTGTATTTAGTTCCATAGTGCAGCTCAGTGGCGAATCAGGGTATGGGGGGCTGATGTCAGAAAAATTTTGTATAGTCGTGACGAATGTCAAACCTCATGGTTTATGTAAACGAAAACACTTTAACTTTACAGTTTCCTCACCTGACAATAAGAATCATAAAGAACTCTACAATACTTTGGATAATTTAATAAAAAATACAATGAAATAACGAGCAAAAAAAAATGTTTTCGACTGCGTCAACGCGACAATTACAAGTGAAATGTCTAGTAAACTAGTAAAAGTTTCGAGCCTGTCAAGCAAGAAAACAATGTCATAATTTTATTATTTTTTAAAATCAAAACTAAGAACAAACATTTGTAGTGATTTTAAATAAAATCAAGAATTTTGGTTTAGCTTTGGGGGCTGCAACCCGATAGCCCCCCCTTGGATCCCCCCCCACTGGCGCAGAGAAGAAAATACGAGTATCGTCTTGGACATTTTACCTTTAACTAATTGGGTTGAAAATTTGATATGCATTTGTGATTTTAATGTCAAGACAGCATATCATATTTCATTTACCTGGCTTGCTGCGTTTTTAAGTTAAGTTTTAAGCGTTAACAGACAGGCTTCCCATAGACAGATTTCGTTAAAGCTTTGACAGAAATCTAAATTCTGGTATAGTGACCATACACCGAATTTCCTTTATCTAGTTTATTGTGTTTTTGAGTTATAATGTTAGCAGACAGACAGATATAACTCTTATAAAGCGTTTCGGGTTCTGGGAAGTCTGAAACGTAGAGATTCATTTAAATCTCGAAGTCTAATTTCTTGACGGTTTCATTGCTTTCTAAGTAACAACTAAATGAACTTAATGAAAATAGTTTCTAAAAACGGACTTTATTAATGCACTGAAAAGCAACATTTCTTATATTAATTATTTTCCTTTTTTTTAAAAAAAATTATTATTCTTTATTATAAAAAATGACGAAACTTATAATTTTTCGTCAAGATAATTACCAGGTGGCGACCCTCATTAGGGAATCAAAACTTCATTAAATTAAGCAATTAACTCACAACTTAGGTCTGAAAATAATTAAATAGCATATTGTCATCAAGAATGTACCACCGGGGTACAAAATTTCACAACTCTAATGCGTAGTGGAAGTGAGTGAAATGTCAATAGCGAAATTCTATGTTCACAAACATAAAAGAAGTCAAGTTCAATAGAAGTTTGTAAATAGCATGCACAGATACCACAACTGGAAACTAAATACCGAAATATTTAGATTCACCCCCAACATCTTCGAAAAAGCGTGAAAAGTCCAGTGAATACCTGAACTCGATCCCTAAAGAGCAACGGCACATTTGCGTTATTAAAAAAAGCGTCGCTTTAATCGAAATGAACACATTCGCATTCAAAATCACCAACAGGGAAAAATAAGTCCGCTCTCTACCATTCGAATTCACTTTCATGAATAATTCAGTCCACTATGAAGGAAGACCTGACGGTTGCTCTGAGTTCGGATTAAAAGGTTTGTCACGATCAGATCATGAAAATCACGCGTAAAAAGGTTAAGAAATCTCTCATGCTACACTTCATTGCGTATATCCTTTCGGTTTTATAGCGGGAGTAGGATTCAAAGCTTGAATTTTGATATTGAGAAAGTGGTTCAGTCTCCCATATCAATTTAGTTAACAGGTCTTAACCCTTTCGATAGCCATGGGAAATATACTTACCAGCCAATTCATCAAATTTTAAACGTCTATAGCTAGCCATTTTGCCATACCTGGTTAGAGCTGCTATCTATTAATACTTTCAGTAATCATAAAATAATGTTAACTAGCACTTTGATCATACCATGTGGTTTAAGAAATCAAATAAATTATCAATTATTTATTTTTTGAGATAGTTATGTGCCAATATAATGCTAAAGAAAAGAATATTGGCGTAAGTTTACGCCAAACTTTTCACTGAAACAAAACTTGCATGCTTCAATTCCCTATTTCAAACGCAATGAAACGTCTTGATCCATTAATTAATTTTTAATTAGGCAATTTATTTGACAAATAACTGCAATTCATATATATTTAATTGCAGTAATACATACTCCCACTGATACGAACCCGAAGTTCAACTGTTCCTGATCTTCAACGTCCGCTTCGCACATTTTTTATTTTAGATTATTATATCAATGAAAAATTGAGCAGTAAACATAAGTAGCAGAAAAAATAAAATAACATTCGTCCATTCTTTTCCAAATATGAGCCGGAAGTTAGTTATGTGCCAATATAATACTAGAAGAAGAATATTGGGGTAAGTTTACGCCAAACTTTTCACTGAAACAAAATTTGCATGCTTCAATTCCCTATTTCAAACATAATGAAATGTCTTGATCCATTAATTAATTTTTAATTAGGCAATTTAATTGACAAATAACTCCAGTTCATATATATTTAATTGCAGTAACACATACTCCCACTGATACGAACTCGAAGTTCAATTGTTCCTGATCTTCAACATTCGCTTCGCACATTTTTTTATTTTAAATTATGATATCAATGAAAAATTGAGCAGTAAAAATAAGTAGCAGAAATAAAAATAATAATATTCATCTATTCTTTTCCAAAAATGAGCCGGAAGCAATGCCAGAAACTGATCATGTCTCTCACGTAATAGAAGAAGTTGTCAATCTTGGCATGTAGTTATATTTGGAAGTTGTTAGAAATTATTCAAGGAGCTCTTAGATTCACGTAGTAAATATTTGACAGAAAATGTAATTTTCCTGAAATTCAACATGACTTTAAAACATTTTACAAATAGATTTAAATTTTCGATTTTAATTTGCTTACAAAATGCCGATCTAGCCACATGGGGAATATTGCATTGGTCTGTCTGAAAAAATAAACAAAACAATTATAAACAAATATACAATGGAATTGAAGAGCCAAAGTATGTAAGCATTCATCGTATGAACTTAATAATACCAAAACAATACTAAACTATTAAATAGCCTTGGAAAGCTGAAACCACATATTATTATTCACTTTATTAAATGTATTGATAGAATTTCTTAGCACAGGAAAAAAAGTCTTAGACTAACCTACAGAAGTCTTCTTGTATGACTTTCTCCAAAATGATATCATCTTATTACAAATTAATATTAAACAGGCAGATGTAGGACAGTATCGTAGGAGATTGTACTGTAGAAGTGAAAAATGTGATAATTCATAAGCACTTGCAGCTTATGTTGTGGAATCTTGAGCGGAGGGTGTTGCAACCTTTAATCATATACGATTATAACCCTACACTGTATGGTTATAATTATTAGGTCCATTTTTATTTGTTGAAAATATAGTAATTGCATATAATGCAAGTTTCTTTTATAACCACATATTTTGGTCACCGCTTTGACCTATTTCTTTCGGCACGCCTATGTCGCCATACTAGGGTTACATATATCCAACGACTCTACTGGATAAAAAAGAAGGTTAGAAGCAGAAGAATTTGAAAAGGAATAACTTTGGAGGGAATATTTTTCAACAGATTGGACACAGATGGTGCAAGTTGTTTTACAATGGATGTGCGGATAGGTAGTGTAAGTTCTCAGATCCGTCAGAGCGATTGAAATGACATGACGCTCAGAAAAGTGATCTCGTTTGTGCCACTTCGACAATCTTACTTGAAGCTAACGAGGCAGAAGCCCTGGCATGTTGAGTGATGATGTCATATTCCTGCATGACAATTCCAGGCTCCATACTGCTCGCACAACTCAAGAATTTCTGCAAAAGTTCAAGTGGAAAATCTGGAGCCTCCCCCAACAACCCAGATTTGGCACAAAGTGACTATTTCCTTTTTCTGGAATTAAGAAAACAATTTTTATTTATTTATTTACAACCCGCCCCGGCCCAGCCTACCCAAGAGGGTGTAAGTCCTTCCACAAGCCAGTGGGAAGAAATAATACAAAAGAAATTAAATAAATTAAAAAAAGAATTTACAAAGAACCCCAAGGTGTGAGAAGAACAATTTAAAAATTATTGTTTACAATAATATCTCCAAAAAAAGTGAAAAGAGCAAAAACACAAAGCACAAAAATATTAAGAGCAAAAACACAAAACTCAAAGAGCAAAAACACAAAACTCAAAGAGCAAAAACACTAAAAGCTTAACACTAAAAACACAAAAAGATTAAGCCTAAAACCCAAAAACTCCAATTGCAAAAACGCAAAAAGCTAAACATTAAGAACACAAAGCACATTTTAAAAAAATCAAGATAACCAAATCAAAATCAATAGCGTTTGAAACCAAACAGTAACAAACATAAATCGAGAGACAATAAGCATTATAAACACTACATAAAAGCGCAGAGGCACAAAACAGATCTAACAAAAACTCTACAATGGACAAGATAACAATTTAAAAGAAAATAAAACAATTCCTAAAACCCTCTAAAACTCGAGAACAGTCAGCCGAGTATTAGAAGTTGAAGAAAATAATAATAAAAATTCCCAGAAACCGGGACACTCCAATCAAGTCTAATCTGGAACAAGGTTTTTCTTCAGAAAATTATGTGAAAATAGCGGGTTAAAACAGAACTGGCTTAATGGTCAGGGATTTGATTTCTACCAAGCCGGCTCAAACAAGTTGATCCTGCGTTCAGATAAATGCCTAAATAGATTTCGTGATTATGTGGGAAAGTGATCGGCAAGTATGCCTCTTAATTCCTTTTGTATATTCTGTCTATTGTTAATAATTAATTTTTTATTACCGTTGTAACTTTTTTGTTGGTTCTATCCTCGTATATCCCCGTTCCGTTCCAGCTAATATTGAAGCTCCAAAAAAAAAAAAAAAATTCTCCCCGGTACTCACTTCTGGTACAAAAGACATCTCATGCAGTATTAAACAGGAGGAACTGGTTTGTTTTGCTTGTTTTTGGCACTAAAAAACGGGAGTAGGATAAATCTTGCCATCGACATCTCAAATGGACAGCGGGCAGAATTTTTTTCACTCAGCAGCAAACTGAAAACAGACGTATTACAAAGTAAAGTAAAAGTTACAAAAAAATGTTATTTCTTGAAATCTGGTTAAAAAGTCGAGCCCAACCGAAGATACATCTCTCCTAGACATCTTGCCAAAACTAGATGATGTATTTAAAGCCATATGATCTATCCCGAAACACTATATGCCTCACAATGTAGTTTATTCATCTTAATGTTGAAAGTTAGTTTAACTTAGTTTGATTAAAGCATCGTTTTGAAATTGTCTTGGACGGGCCTCCGGATTTTGAAGCATAGTAAGATGAAGAGGCCAACAACCGAGCCGGTAGCCCCCTCTTCAAATTTCCACACCACCCCAGCGATTGAACGTCTGACCTAGGACAGATTTAGAGCACTCCAGACCCATATATACCGCCTTTTTATTCTTTCGACACTGCCACCCTCCGTTCCTGAAGCGATGCTGCAAGGTCACTGCTAACTATTTAACTTTTTAACAACGACACTGTTCTCATCGCCATTCAATGATAAGCATCTGATCTCCCGAGATTGCCTGAACCATCATTACAGGGTTAATGTTGAATATCAGATTTCAGTTTCTGTTTCTTGGGGGCTACCATGTTTATTTGTTTTTTGTCAATCGTAGCTCTTTGAAATATATGTCATGGCCCTAAACAGGACCGTACAGAATAATATTGGAGTATTAGAAATGTTGAAATCGCCTCTTTCAAATTTATGAACATTTCAAAGTAAAAAGTTTCTGAAAAAGTGATTTGGATTACAAGTTGGAACTGACACATGTAAATCGGGGTGATTTGACTGCATTAAGGACATTCATCTATTCAAGGAAAATTACAGGTGAGCTGAAATTAAACTGGCACACCTTAAAGGTGTGTAGTAAATTTGAAGTTTTAAAAGTTCATCATTAATTGAACCAAGAATATCAAATTATATATAGCTAATAATTTCCATTTTAATTAAAAAAGTCTTTCATCTCTAATAATCGAAATAATAGATACAATCGAAAAGTTTCGAACTAAATTGGCAGAAAAAGTTAAAGATGGCGAGAATATTTAATTTATAATATGAAGCTGCTTTAAAAAAATTTAAATATAGTAAAATATCAAAAAATAATGATTACTTGCTAGTTCCTTGCATTGCTACGAAAATAAATCAAATTAAATAAAAAAATCAAAATGAGAGAGACGACACATTTATTTCAAAATTAGGTGATATACGCCTGTTGAAAATTGTTTAGGAGATGGGGAATACATATTGGTTTGCCAGAAAAATGGAAAGCATTCATGAAACTGAATTGCAACAAACCTATCAATAGGACGTTGGGAATTGACGGGTTAGTAGCAGGGATGTAGTGGAGCAGATACTCGACTTTTTTTCACGTGAAATAAATAAGGAAAAAATCAGGAAACGTCCTTAAAACAGGCGAAATTTTAGTCACCCAAACTAGAGTGTTATGGCACTGTTTATTTTGAGACTACACCACTGATTAGGAGAAGGTTTTGGCTGACTTGAAAACGCGTTACAAATTTTTGAGACAATAGATTCTAAATAAGGACGCATTCTAGCTACAAGAAAAGAATAAAAATTTTACTTTGCTCTTAAGAAATTTTATCTGAGGAAAAATTAATCTTCGGACGAAGTTTTTGATTTTATTAAGGAATTGATATCGAAAAAACTCAGTTTTGTGCCACATTTTAATTTGTTCTATTGATATGTATGAAAACTTCATTCTTTATTAAATGCGAAACGACTGCTGCTAACTACTATGAAACAGTTATTTCTCTATCTCGTGCCCCTAATTTATTAAAATTCGAACTAATTTTTATGCAAAATTTGATCCTTATTAACCCACTTTTCGTCGGTCCCAACTACTGTTTAACTTCGGGTTATGACTGTATACCATTAGGCACTAGAAAAAATCGATCCTTTTAAGGGTTAAAAGAATATAAATAATTTGCGGAGCTCTTTAAGATTATTCTTGTAACTTTTAACGCCACAGTATACCCCAAAACTTGGAGCCAGGATGACTCCTTGCCGTTAGGGTGGGTATACGTGAACCTTTATTGAAAGAAAGGCTTAAAAAAATCACAAACTGATATAACCGAAAACACACGTAATACATTGTTGTGAACAGTTGCAGCATCCCAACAGAACTTGAGGCTCTTGCTGCAATTGTTTCCTAAATTATTATTTACAAAGGGATTACGTGGACATATTACTAAGATCAAATTAAAATTAAAAATGTCTCTTTATAAGAAAATAAGTGGAAATTCTTGCTGGATCATGGAAGTTTGATTCCTTGTTTGTCTTGTTGAAGAAGAAAAAAAGTTTCTGAATCCTAGGAGGAGTCTACGACAGATGTATCATTTTGTTGGTATTGATTTTTTTATCAAGTTTTCATTTTTTACTAAGTAAGAGAGTAAGTTGATGATTTTGAGTCTTGAAAGCTTGTTGTTAAAAATATTTCTCCACCAGATAGAAGTTAGGTTTTCACTTGGTTTAGTAAAGTGATATGAGGTTGTTAGATAGCATGTCGTTTGTAACTAATTTCTTGTCATGTCATCATGAATGGTGCTTGGAATAGTGTTGTTCCTTGTTTGACAACTCATCTCCAGAATGAAGGAAGATGCTTTAAACATTTGCAAGCCGTTATTCCGACAAGTTTCTAATTCTGAGTAACACGTCGTTTCATCACATGCAGAATCATTTGGCGGTATTAATTGTAAAGTGTGCAGCCTATAATTTCTGATTTTGTGACAAAAATTATCCTATTTAGTGTCCACCATTTCTGAGAAAACGGCATTTTTCTATTTTCATTCGTTCGTAAGTTATTGATCTTCAAAGTTTTTTGGAATTTATGAAACTCCCTGAATTTGGAGATGACTTTAGATATTCTGTAAAACTGCTATACCGGAAGTAAGTTTCATCCAAGCCGATATAGCATCCTCGTGATTTGTAAACTCGTACATGTGATAAAAATTAAAATTCATGACATGTTGATTGTGCTGTTTATTCTATGACAGTAATAAACTAGCTTAATCCTTATACATTTTTAGGAATTTAATAAACCATTATTAAACATCGTCTCAAAATTTTGAAATGCGAATTCAAGTAAGTTAAGCAATTTCATTTGTCGTACTAAATTGTATATATGAGAAATTGCCTTTTAAACATGCCTATAAAACCTTCAAGAAATCATTATTTATTGATTATTTTGTTTATATTTAAAAACACGGTACGGTCGCCAACATGAATTTTTCCAGCTATAAGGTATTAGATTTAACATAGTTTAGGCCTAACGATTGACAAAAGTTTTGTGAATTTGGCGGCAAGAACATACCGTGATTTTAAGTCTAATCGTAATTTTGACAATATTCAATTGGTGATTAAATTTGGGAAGCCCATTAGCAAATAAAGAGATAAATAATATTCCCCCGTTTCATAGCAAGTTTCAATAACTACACCTGGAGTATTACAGTCAAAATAGCTGCATTTGCTAAACTATTTCCAGTAAAGCCTTGATATACGTCATCACAGACGATAATCTTGTTTTGGCGACTTTTTTCAACAGATTCAACATGGCATCCCATTGGCGATATTTTGTTGTGGCGACTTAACGATACGATATTCGGCTAGGTGAGAAAGAGGCGCCAATATAAGATTATCGCCAGTGATGCCGTATTTCAAACCTGTTTCCTATTTCCCCCTAAAAGGAAGAAATATCGCCGCCAAACATAAATCAGAAAATGATTTAATCTGAGGATATATAGGCGAAACCGTAGTTTAGGGTGCGGTCTTATTTTCTGTCAATTTGATTTGGCGCAACTGTCAGGGATGGTCCTTCGTTGGTTTGGCGTAGTTGCCGACACCAAATGGCGGAAAACAAGACCGAACCCTTAAGTACAGTTTCACCTCTATATCTTTAAAAATATATCATATCACCATCGATTCAGTTTCAGTTTTCAAAATAAATATACATTTTTTTTGCAATTTTTCTAATGCTATTTAGCAATTTTGTCAAACAAATAATTACCTTTCTACTTCATACGCCAAAATCTATGCCAAATTCGGCACCTAACCTTTAATTCAACCTACTCCAAAATCTGAGGCATTCTCACCAAAAAAAGCAATTTTATGTCGTGAAATGTAAAAATTTCTGGAAATTCTACAAATTACAGTTGCCTTATTTCGCGATTTTCTGCAAATTTTGAGAGATGCTAAGCTATTGAAAAAGTGATATTTCGTGCCAACATTTAAGCTCGGTGGACTACGCTGTCTAGCTTAATGAAAAACACTTAATTTAATTTCGTACTACTGCTTCTAGAAGTTAGAAAATTCCTACATTTATTATATATCTTGAGTACTAATTATACGATTTATGAGCAAGAAGGTAGGCCTTTATTTGGAAATGGCAAGGAGAAGAAGGATGTTATCTTCCCTGCTTTCTGGGAAAAGTTTCTCCCTTAATAGGGACGGGTAAATAATGACTGGGGAAGAAAATTTGTGAATTTTATAAACGGGGAACACTACATATAACCGAAGTTTTGAGTCGTATAACGAAGTAATTTGACTTTAAAATGTTTAAAAACGAATCGAAACTGTGACGAAATGACATATAAATGAGAATCGTATAAGCTGTCCATTACTCTGTATATATTTACTAGCAGCACTCGCTGCGCTCCGAACTGATCACACCGCCTCGCAGCTTCGCAAGCGCTAATTTTTTCATTTTTAAATATCGGATATAGATTAGTGGAAACGACTATAAAACGAAAAAAATTCATTTGAGTTCTAATATTTAGCAAACATTTGTTACGATTGTTAATGTAGTACGATACATCTCCAACTAAAGTTTCCATCCTCTAGAACAGGTATTTCACAATATTCTCGAGGCGACTTGTTGATTGAAGCGCATACAGATAAAAAAGGGTCTATTTTAAAATTGCACAAAATGGATGTTGGTGAGGGGAGGCAACCACTGATTGTGTATCTGAGGGTCATGAGCTTTCGTATTAAATAAAAATTGACGAAATTGGTTTAGTGGTTGGGGGTAGGGGACTGGTCCTTTGGCTTTTCCAATTATTATAAAAATGTGCATTGTAGAGTATTCGCAACTTGTAATGATCACGATGTAGCGATCGATCAATTGTACTGGTCGAAACAGCGTGGAACGGCTCTCACGAATCTAAAAACATAGAAAATTTGCCTGTTCTAGCGATCGACAATTCGATCGATTTCGATTATATGACGCCACAGAGCATGGGGACAATGACGATGAAGAGGGGTCAGAAGAGAAATCATCATTTGTCCAAGAAACTCGACAGTCCTTTCGTACTTATCAGTCCAATAGGGAGGTGAATCTTTCGATGAGCATTATTCTTATGAAAAGTTCTTCCAACAAATGCCCGAATACTAGAAAAAACCAGGTTACTCTCGTTAAGATTTTAAAGAAAGCGTAAAAAATTAAATGTGTATTTTTTTTGTTCTCTGCATCGTATCGATTTTTTAAAATTAAAACGAATTAAAACGAACGATTAAAAAAAACGAATTAAAACGAACGAATACACCAACAATGTTGTGTGTTCTGATTTTCATATTGTAACAAAATTTTCTTGTGGGTGTACGTGAATGCAATCCAATAAGCAGGATTTAAAAAATAAAGCTCCTTATTTTGCAAATATTCTAGGAAAAGAAACGTAGCACAAGTATTAAAACAGCACTTGTAAAAATTCATAACATAGATTACGAATAAATCTCAACACAGCGCTCAAAGGTCTCTTATCAGCTCACCAGCTTGCTTGCTGATCAAAATCTAAGCAACTGTTCTTGGCTTGAGAGCTTGCTTTTATACTTTTCTCAACAGGAAGTGACTTCATTACGTAGGAAGTGACGTAATCTCCAGAAAGTTCATGAAGCCAGTAGAAATAGGTTGACAGTTCGAGGTCTTTCTAGAAATTTTTTTTTGTCGCCAAAGTAGCCAACTTTGCCGCCAAGTCGCCAAAAGGATCGCCAAATTTATCACGAAGGTCGCCAAGTCGCCAAGTTTGTCGCCTTTATTAGCATCTCAGGGAAACAACTTTATACCTTTGTAACAATAGAATGTTGTATACCTAAACACTTGTGTTATTGTTAAGAAATTTTGGATGTGCTGTTCATTCGTCTGTAGTGATCACCTGGGCTTTGACCCAAAGTGATCACTACAAGCAGCGTCCACTGTATATAAGTATTATTTCTATAGTAGGGTTCAAATCTTCGCCAATCTTGAATCTTTGCTCTATTCTGCAAGTGCCAACATAGCATAACGATCACTAATACTTTGCAAGTTATTGCCAATATTTGGCAGATTTTTGTCTGGGGCCCTGTTACTGTTAAGTACCTATTTATTAATTAATATTGATGCAAACTTTGATATATAGTTGTGATTCTATATTAAGTGTTAATGGCATTCTAATCTGCATTTCTGAACAGGAATTTTTCATTGCCGAATCGAAATTTTAAATTGGATGTAATAAATTGCTTATTTGCTGCTCAAGAATGATTGAAATAAAAGAAGTTGACCAAAGTGGAGGTAAATATGACTTTTTAAAAAAATAGATTGAACCGACAGTCTGAAACTCGTCTAATACAACAAATAAGATTTGACTAATGTCAGAATATCAATTTCTGATACCTTTACTGTAACTATTATTTGATACTGTCTCACAATATAAGCTTTTAACTACAATAAATAAGTTAATAAATAAAAATAATCAAAAATCATTCTTTACTGTTATTGAAAGCGGTGAAGGATGCCAGAACATAATTTTACAGGAATAAAAATTATATCCTTTGAAAGTTTTTTTCTAGATGTTAAAGATATTTCTCTAGAAAGAAAAGAAGAATTTTTATTTGAGGTAAATTACTTATTAAATATGTGCTTTAATAAGAAACATGCGTAAGATATTTCAGACTTACTTTCCATCGGAAATCGCGCTAGTTAAATCTGCAATATGTATATTTTTATTATTATTCAGTATATGTAATATTATATGAATAAACATTTAACAATTTCTTTTCGCACCATATAAGCCAATTGATATTTTTACTTATTTTGATGCTTTCTTAGTTTTTACGTTTCCATAAATGCTTCAATAATTTACTTGTGTATTTTCTCTTCTACAAGCTGTCATAGACGAAAAATGGGAGAGAATGCGAAATGAATTGCACAAGACCAGAAAAGCCATCAAACTGGCCCTGCAGCAGTTGATTAACATGAGAAAGGAGCAAGTTGTCTATAAGATATTTTTAGACAAGGAGCTTGGCGTCGATGTCGATCCCGATGGGTTGTTGCCTTACAAGCCAATATGGAAAGGTAAGAAAAGCTTTAAATTTTACACAGAACTTCACAAAAAGCTAGAGTATATGATATGGTAAATAGAGCAAACACAACCTATGAAGGTTAGAAAATCATAACTAAAAAACTATGAATTCTTTGGTGGAAAAGAAAATGCATTTAAACTTTAAGTTGTTAATCTTTATCTATGAATGCTTGTCCACGTTGTTTACCTTAGCAGCCATTTTGCTCTATGGCATTGGCGACATGGTATGTCGGTGCGTTTGCAGGTTTGGCGTTGGCGATATAACCAAATGGAATTTAATGTATATTTTTGCATTTTAAGTGTCGATAAGTAACTTAGTGTCATTCGGCTTGGGCACTTACGTATTATTCCATCAACCATTTTGTACCTACTTATTATCCTGTCTAAAATTTTTGCCAAATAGCCGCCCCCCCGGGGAAAAGGGGCAGATTCATCCGGTTTGGCCAAATAAAAAAAAAGTCACCGGAGATATGATATCGTCTCTTAACAAGCAACACTACCTATCTGAGTTTTTTAAATTGCAAAGAGGAGGGAAATGCTCAAGTTTTCGCAACCAATAACGGATTATCTGAATTTTTTTCACATCTGGATATGAACATAAGACCGAAAGTTATAAAAGTAATAAAACTCGCGAAAGCAAACAACTTTAAAAATACAATGTAGGGAAGGGATGCAAGTGACGAACCGCGAGTTTTTGTTTAGTTTACTTATATTAACGTCCCGTTTTGAAGCAACACGAGGGTTATTTTGGAACGGACCTCGTAATTTTGAATCACGGTCAGATGACGAGGACGACACCTGAGCTGGCACCCCCTCTCCAAACTTCCATGCCACACCAACGGGAGGACGTTTGGCCACTACGTATGATTTAGCGTGCAACAGGCCCCATACTCGGCGGATCTTCAGTGGAATTGGGTCTAGAACCTGGAACCCTCCGGTCACAAAGCCGAGACCTGCCACTAGGCCACCGCGGCCTGACGAACCGCGAGATGGAGCCTGCGTCTTAAAAATAGAGAACAGTGAAGACTAATAATAAAGGATAAAAGAATCTTTATTATCTTAAACTTTACTACTACAAATACTCTTGTTTAATTAGAAATTAATTAAAATTTCCCAAAATTAACTATCCATAAATGCTTTCAGGAAGAAAATGATGAACAATTTGTAATATGTATTTCTGTATAATAAAATATTTCCCAGGAACCTTCTCCTTTGACTCTTGATCTGTCTTTGGATCTCTGAACATAACTGAAAAGCGTGTCCAGCTAGAAGACGAAATTTGGTTCGCAGGATATTTACCAAAATAGTATATTTCTAACTGGAAAATTCGTCTAGAGAAGTCTATATCTCGTTCCGCGATCATATGAGCACTATTACAGAATATCGCTATGTGTTATATTGATGAAATTTGCATATAGTCTTAGCACCATAATTGTAGATGTGTATCAAATAAATATTAGGCCAAATCTTTCAAAGGATTGGATATCTTTTGGTGTATCTATTCGTGCGTTTATAAACTCGATAACCAAAATCCGCGAACTCGAAAACCTTAGAAGCTAGTTAAATGAAATTCGGCATGTGGGCTTCGCATCAAATTTATAGATGTGTATCAAGAATTGAGCCAAGTTCGCCCAAAAGCTTATGCATAGTTAATTCTCTTTATTGTATTGCGCACTGAAAAGAATTAAGAATGCGTGCCGCTCTTAACACAATTAAGAGATAAGCATGCAAGAAAGTCGACAGGAGAACACTGTAGCTGTTTTCTTTTATTAAAGTATACAAAACAGCATTGGTGACCAAGCGTAGCGAGCGCTCTGTTTGAACTCCACCTTTCAGCTTTGCGTCTGTCTGTAAATTTGTTTGTTTCGCAGTCATGGCCAAACGCGTCCAAACATGGCCATTTTCTTCGAATATGGCATAAAATCATTAAAAACAATGTGCATGGGCGAGGATTTATTTTTATGCCTTTTCAAGATTGTGGTCGTTATAATGGTTTCAATGTCTTGGTGAGTGAATGATGAATTCGCAAGTTGAGAAATTTATTTGAAATTTTATTAAAGTTAGTAAAATGAGACGTTTAATTGCAATTTTTATTACAAAGATTTTCGTAAATAATTTGCATAAAATGAGATAAAATATCATAATTAAATGTTTAGAATTCATTTTCCTGTTTAGTTCAATCTAATCTTGTTTTCCTTTTTCCTTCAAAGTATGTCTTTTTCAAACACTCTAGCCAAAGGGTTCATGTTGTAAAAATTTGAAAACTACCTTTCAACTCGAGCGTAAAATTTTCTAAATCTTTGATCCATTTTTGACGAATTTTTATAGATACGTTAATGTCTTACAATTTTCTTCATGAGCTTCATTTGAATGTTAAATTTGTCTCCTTAATTGTTACAAAATTATGAAAAAAAACCTTTTTCAAGGCTAACAGATTTATTCTATGCTTATATAAGTTAAATCGTCAGAAACACATGTATTAAGCTCAACCCTAAATGTGGGGTGCATTATAGCGTGAAGCCAGGTTTGCGTAGCCTGGGAGGATTGCTATGCAATATTCCTGGGGGTTAGAGAGTAAGGGGCAGAGCCCCTATCATTATATAATCATCATGTATGATACTAATTGCTCTAATGAGAAAACCCGTTTCTGCAAATGCTGTCCGAATCCGGAAGTACATTTTTTTAAAGAAAAAATAAATGAAGCCGTTCTTAAAAAGACATTCTGACCAGCTTTTATTCTCTGCAAAACCAAATTTAAATCGAACTCGTCGTTGATTGTCGTGGTTGAAAAGTTCTTCAGAACAATTATATTATCTAACGATGGCTTCTTTGTGAAAGCGTTATTTGTTACGAACATAAGGCTATTTTTCTGATATATTTTACGCTGCCATAAAAGACAATGGGAGTATTAACACTTTCACTACAAGTGGCGATTTCTTTGTTGATTTGTGATTATAATTGATAACCTAACGCGGTTTCAATTGAAGACGAGATCTACAGAGAGAAAATACCGCAACCATCGAAAAGTTCGATTTCGAGATTTTCATGAATCCTTACACTTCAGACCTCCCTGAATCCGTAAAACACATTTTTGAAATTAGGTCTGTCTGTTTCTGAGCATGGTAATTCAAAAAAGATTTGAGAAAAACGGATGAATTTGGCATGTTGTCTTTAAACCAAATATGAAGATTTTCTTTAAACTAGCTGATACCGCACCGATCTTCTGTGCTCCATTATATGTATGCCATGCATTTTCAGCCAAGTTGGCGCATTCTGGCTCTTGACGCTTCGACTGTCCAAAAATACAGCGCGCATCAACTATCGTCAAGAAAGAATTTGAGCCAAAGTGGCGATTCAGCTTTTCAAGAAATAATTTGAGCCAAAGTGGCGATTCAGCTTCTCAAGAAAGAATTTGAGCCAAAGTGGCGATTCAGCTTTTCAAGAAAGAATTTGAGCCAAAGTGGCGATTCAGCTTCTCAAAAAAGAATTTGAGCCAAGGTGGCGATTCAGCTTTTCAAGAAAATTCGGCAAGCCAAAAAAAGTGATGTGAAACTTAAGTTACAATTAAGCCTATTTTTGCGTTCAATTAGACTTTCTGTTAGACGCCTATTTCTGTCAACAGTATTTCTTTTAGATCTAATTTCCTCTGGCTGAATCGAGATTTCGGTGACTCGGCGAGCCCTCTTCCGGGTATTTCTGATTATATTTTGCAGCTCCATTAAAAATCTAAGCGAAGGTTGAAAAAACGTTCTACCAAACAGACTGAAAGTTTGTACGGCGGTTTGTTTACATTTAACTGTTGCCATTCGACAATAAGTAATAAGCTCGATTTCTTTGCCACGCATGTTAGCGTTTTATACTATATGAAGACAGAAAATCTGTCTGCCCTTTCATGTGCACGTGAACATGATAACCAGTGGCTGTCCGTGTACTGTAATCATGGAGGTACTGCAACTTGTAATCCTTCATTGCGTAGTGAGGAACATTTAAATACCACTTTAATTTTTTTGTGTTTGTTCATAAATTTTGAGTAGTATAATACTTGATTAATAAATTTATAATAATTTTTTAAATTCAAATTGGTACATATTTTAACTAATTTATTTTTATAGAAAGTTTTTAATCGAAATTTGTTGTTTTAATTTCTTTTCCTGTATTCTTTATTACCACTTTTTTTGCTGCTGTGTAAAATATGAAAACGATAAAGTAAAATTGTTATTTATTTTCATTGCACTGTGTTTTGTAAAGAGATTCATTATCTGAATCCGGTTGGAAGCTACAATAAAAATTAATCAGATTATAAATAATAGATCATGAAACTTTAAAAGATGATAAGAAGATTACAAATAATCAAATATTAAAGAATAATATTTGATTGAAATCAAATTAATTTGAATCTGTAAGAATAACTTCAAGTAGCTTCAAATCGTTTGTAATCTTTTTTTAATTATAATTAATAGAAAATTTCAAAATTATGTATTTTAATGTAGGAGCTACGTTTTGTTTTTGATTAAAATTAACGAACTATGCGAAACTGCTAACAGTCTATAAATTCGTTGACGAATAATCATTCAAAATTATCTTGAGAATGCATTTTACAAATACATTTATATTATTTTACCTTTTATAATTAAAACACAAATAGTTGAATATCTTCTGATCTATTCATGGCCTGTTAACCAAAATTTTTTTCTTGGGGTATTTTTTCATTAAGTATTTGTTTATAAAATCAAAATAATGTGCTGCTGTTAAAAATTTTGAAGTTATTGCAAATTTAGATATTTTGATTATCTTTTATGAAATTCTTAGCCATAGAATCTGTTATTATACGCTCTTTCCAGTAGAAAGAGACCTTTTGTTTCAATATACGTTGAACGATAGGAAAATAATCCTGGTTGGCTCCTTTGTTAATGAACATTGAAAAAAAAATTGAAAACAATGAACTCAAATGAGTGAAGTAATATAGTTGCAAGACAAATAATAAAATAATACATGTAGAAAAGAATCTCAGGAATGAAAGACGACAATTTTCGTAAAGCTTGATCCTTTATTGCAGTTTTTATATTTAAGAAGAAAACTTCATCTTGGCAATTGCTTTAGAATTGTAGAGTGAAAGCGTGTATTTGGCGTTATAAATATATTTCGTATACGAGAAAGTATGGAAACTATATTCGATTGTTTTGGACATACTTTAATCAATGATGAAAATGAAGGCATGACATATTTATACATATATAATTTCAGTTTAGGTCTATAATGTCGATACATGTCTACACGATACGCTTAAAATGCATTACACCAATCTAATTTTGGAACTAACGATGCAATTCGTATTTGCAGCTTATGGTTCAGTGTCAAATCTCTGCATAAGATAACATTAATTAGGTTCTTATGGCATGCAATATTTGATTTGTCATGCGGTTTTGACGTCACGTGAATAGATTCCAGTGTAAATATTTCTGCGATATATCAGGTGAGGAAGTGTATTAATAATTGCATGAGTTTGAAATTTGAAATGCAATCAGCTTGACAATTCGACAAAAACGCTTTTGGCAATTCCAATGGGACCACTTAGACGATTAAACAAAAAGGAATTTTGACAATTCGACAAGAAATACTTTCACAATTGTAATGCAATAAGTTTGACATGTCGACAAGAAAGATGACAATCGCAATAAGATGAATCTTGATAATTACAGTGGGATCAATTTAGCA
>BGPR01026919.1:0-21147 GCA_013235015.1 Araneus ventricosus | reverse complement strand
TTTTTATAAATGAATGCGTATATTATTTGTCTTAATTAATTAAATTCTTAGTATCTCAAATATTTATCTCTTTCCTTATTGTATTTAATCGTAGGATAAAATATTACAGGTTAAGGGCGACTTAATAATAATTTAATCATTTACACTTTTTAAATACTCAAGTATCGTTTAAAAATGTTTATTATGAAAATAAATATATAAAATAAAAAAGTTTCGATATCTTTTTCTTATCAACGGGAAAAAATGAAGTTGCACATGAAAAAAACATGTAAATCCTTTAGCATTGAGAATAATTAGTAATTAATCAAGAAAGTGGTAATTCAAACAAAACCATATGCTCATTAAATGTCCATTTAAATTTTTTTAAATTAGTTTATTTATTAATTTTTTCACTAAATATAGAGACATCATGGTAATTTCATTTTCATATAATTTTTCGCTATGTGTATGGTAGATCTTGATGTCATAACATGATATTTTCCTAAATGTTTTAATTTTCTCCAATAATGAAATTTTAGAGTTGTGTGCATATATTTTTGTGCTTATTACATTACTTTATATGGCTATATTATTCTGCAAATTGCTGTATTCAATTTAGAATTGAGCAGGCGGTTATGTACCGATTATTGCGCCCGTGGCTATACCCTGACATTATTTTCAATTTGACAACAATCGGCAAGAAGTTTAATTCCAATCTTCGTCTTGTTCATGAATTAAACGAAAAGGTAAGACACTTTATGTAAATATTTTTTTCCCTAAAAAACACTCTAGAAAGTTCGTTGTATTTTCAATTACTTTAATATTCCTTTCGAGTTTAATGCATTTCTAAAATGTTTTCTTCAGACTTCTTTTATCTGAAGTTTTGATTTGTACCATAAGTATTCTGAGTCTTAAATCAAGTTTCTACATTCAGCAAAAACCATACTTCAGTTTTAATTGCATGGTACAGGTAACATTTATGCAAATGTTTTGAAACAGTGAGAAACCCACGAACATTTATGCGAATGTAGCAATTAGATGAAATTATACAAAATAGCATAGACAGTGGGAGTTCCACCCATGTTCTGTTGGGTGAATCTTGGTGTATGGTATGATCTAATACTCCTGGTTCCCTGCTGTTTGTGAAAGTTAGGTTACCATCTAGAAATTACAGGGACATTGTTGCCTATCAGTCCATGCTTTCATGTTGCATTTTTGTCCCATATGTGACGACTTCATGGCGAGTCTTTCATGGCTAGTAATGCCGGTATCCTATGTAGTACTATGCGCATGACCCTGAGTTCTATAATCTATATTGGAAAATGCAAAATCCAAATCTGAACACTGCAGAGAACATTTGGGAAATGTCGGAATGAAAGAACCGACAGCAATATCTTACGCCAGCAAATTTAGAGGTTCTAAAGCTTATTTGACAAACACCTGGCTTTTTCAGGACTTTAAATGGCCTCCAGTGTCTTGTAGAATTCATGCCTAAAAAAACACAGAAAATAATTCGGGATATAGGAGATTAAATGAAATATTGAACCAAAGCTTCTGATTCATTGGTCAACACCTATATGAGGACAAGATATTATACAATATTCTTGCGGAATTTTAAAATAGTTGTCTTGCTTATGAAGCCATTTAACAAATTGTTTTCAGCCAATTCTTTAATGACTACAATTTACATACTAGGCGCTTCAAAATCCCCAGCTATTTCTAGTTAATTTAATAATGTTTTAAGTAATAATGTTTTATTTTTGAAGAACAAATATTTATTTTAAATTATTACAACCCATTATTAATTGCAGTTTAGTGTAATTAATTTATTCAACCCCGATATAAGGAATGGTTGAAAATCTTGTGAAAAGAATATTTTAAAAATCGGATATAGTGAGCCGCCCTCCGTTATAGCGTATTTCTGGATCGGTCCCTTCAAGGTTCGTTATAATGAGGTTTCATTGTACATATATCTGGCCCCAGAAAACCTCTAAGCGAAAAAATCGCATACAACGAGGTCCGATGATTTTTGGAATTTCCAGAATACCCTTTTCTTTGATCGCAAATGCAACCTGTCTCAACAAATGTTTTATGTCACCTGAAAATTAATATGTATGTAGGAGGATCAACATCCTAATTCCTATTTAAGAGCATAATGCTTCGTCACAATACTGCTTGTTTTGTCAGGATCTATTACGCATCAGCTTTTTTTACTGCTCGGTGAGCGCTATTTTCGGCTTCATTGCTCTCTAGAGCCGAAATCACAACTAGCAATTCTGAACAGAAAGATATGGGAATATTTTCAATTAACTGAACATTGGATAAAACTTTTATCTAAGTATTCACATGACTGCAGCTTTTATGATATCTTGAAGTCAAGGACAGTTTAATAATCACCCTATAATTATAAAAATAAAGAAAATTGCAAAAATTCCCAATGCAGTTGTGAAAACGAAATGTTATCACAAAAATAAAAATTTGGTATATGATTCCTATGATTCCAGCGAACCCCCATATTTCTTTCAAATGTGTTGCAGTGATATTGTTAATTTGTATTTCATTAAATCTGGGCTGTGCAATTTATCTTACGTTTCCTTCTTCTACTTAATTCAATCACAAATAGACCCTATAGAGACCCATCTCTGCGTTTGTGACCCCATGTTCTCTTGCAAAAATGTCTTGTTCCGAATGGCGACGACTGGGTGGCAAACAGATACCTAAAAAACCCTGAAGTAAAGGAGAGATAGACAAAAAAATTTTAATTTATCTGAAAAATCAGCTAGTCTTCTCGGTCACAACTGTTTTCTTAAACTCCTACTTTTAGACAGCTAAAATGAAATAAAACTAAATTTTTCTTAATGGGAGGAGGCGATAGCACTCCTCTCCCCCGAGTCGCCGCCACTACTTGCTCCTGTTTGCCCGCCAATCTCTTGAAGTATGTGAAAGACCTTTCGCGACACCCTATATACACTGCAATTCGCAATATCACTGCACATAAAGAAAAAATGTCAATGAAATCACATTGTTAGCTTTGTAATTCATTCTATTCGTCTTTTTTCACCAGTAGCTGGATTGTTCTCACTCATAGAGGAGGAATATACATAGAGGGAGCATAGGGGTTGCAAACCGATGCTCGAGTAAAATCCCGTGACTTGCGGACAGATCTTGAACTCGGAGAACGTTCTCTACAGGTTTTGTCATAGGCAAGGGACATTGACAAGTCGACAACAACGCATTTATTGAAAAAAATGGTTGTTGCCTTGAGAGAGGAACTACAGGATCACCCTATTCATTCCACAGGAATATTACTATTTACTTATCTGCTTCTTTTTACTATTTAATTCTTTTTAAAAGAGTAGCATTGCATAACATCATAGAATATTCAATGTTTATTCGTTATTATGAATATTTTTTGGTATTATTTGATTTCTAGAGAACAATTTCAATGTCTGCAATCTGATAGAAAACATTTTTGGAGCCATAAAAATTTTGAATTTTATGCGAAAATGAAATGTTTCATGGTTTCCGCAAAAATGCTGTTTGGCGCCTTAGATCCGTGTTTTGGCGCCTTCCGTTTCTTCTTCAAATATCTTGTGTTTAGAAATTTTTTTTGTAGTTGCTTGTATGCAAATTGTGTAGTTTGTTTATTTTAAATTAATATTTTTAATATATTACAAGTTAGTAAGTGACTCTTGGTAGCTGTTTAGTTGAATTTTTGTTTGAAGAGTTTGTATATTTTAATTGGCAACAATACACTTGTACGTTTGCGGTAAATTTCAAAACGTAAAAAAAAATCATTTTTTAATGAATTATTTATTTTTTAAATAACGGAGATATTTTCATTCGAGTGCATCAACATTTTAGACTAGGAATTATTGAATAACTTTTTAAATATTTCATTAGTTTTGCTTAAACGAATGTTTAAAGCATGAGTATTTGTTTAATTTAACATATCCGCCTAATCTAGTTATAATTCGTTACATCAATGTAAAACATGTTCACAATGATGTGCGGGTTACTTTCGCAAAACTCACATCTTATAAAAAAAACGTTTCCTAGCGTATAGAAATGAAAAGTTAATTTTTACTACTTATAATATTGCATACTATGTAGTATATGTATATTTATCAAATGTAGGAATAGTATCAAAATTTAAATTAATTACATTTTCTAGAAATGCACTTTAAATAGTGCGTTTATGTTTTAAAATGCGTTTTTATAAAAATATAAAATGAAGAAATGAGCACATAAAGGAGTAGAACAGTATACTTCTTAAGTATCCATTTTGGGAAATGTAATTTTTTAAAAATTTGATTGTTAAACTTCAATGTATAAACATGGCTTAGATTTTTCTTCCTATTTTCTTGTTTAGTTTTCCGCGAGATGAAAAAAGGAGAAAGGAATGGGAAAAGTCCCTGCACCGAAAAAATTTTAAAGCAACCAATTCAACCAAAATTTGTTCAAAACATTTCGAACAGGATTTTTTAAATCTTTTCCCAGATAGCAATTTTAGTTTGTAGCAAATTTGCAGCAAACTTGCACTGCAAATCTGCAAGCTGTCTGCAAATTTGTCACGACAAGTGTGCAAGTGTGAAACAAGCTTGCAGCAAGTTAACGCAAGCCTCGAAGTCACCATAGGACGAACTTGCAGCAAGCTTGCATTGCAAACTCATTGCAAATGATAGCAAAAACAGAGTACGAACACAACCCAGGATAGAACTCGCGACCTAGCGCTCTAACCATTCGGCCAGTTAAACTCTGAGTGGAGAAGATAGATTTCGCTAATACACCGTTCGATTCGATTCGCATACGATTTATTTTAAACTATTTTCTTGATTTCGTTAATTTTTTGAGTTGTGAATATGATTTGAAGTCAAAGAGAGAGCGATTTTCGCTAATAACTACGTTTTGTTAGTAGAATAAATTATGAAATTAGAGTTCAAAAGTAATTACTTTAAAATGGGACAAAATGTATAAGTTTATTTTTCAACAAACATTGACTGTTTTTTCGGTTTAATTTTGTTTATACACGCTAACATTTCAACATTCAGAAAAAGGCGATATAGTTTTCTTTAAAGTGCGAATGCTATATTTAGTAAAAAGATGGAAAATGTTTCAAATTTTTTTTTTATAAAAAAGTTAGTTTTTTTACAAATTATCATTGATTTATTAAATTAATAAAAAGAAGGACGGTCTAGGAGATGCTATCAAAAATCGGATGTTTTTTTAAAACAGAGACAGAGATAATTATCTCTATGTGCTATCTTTGCATCACGCTTGTTTTGCAAATTTGGCGCTATTTGTCACGGCGAAATTGCAGCAAATGGGTTTTACAAGAGAGGGTGGCGCTAGTTGTCACGGTGAACTTGCCACAAGTTCGCTTCAAATTTGAAGCGTCAAATTTGCTATGACAAGGCAATATCAAGTCAAAATCAAACTTGCTGCAAACTTACGTGCTATCTGGGTTTGTATTACTTCGGAAAAATTTTAAGTGAGAAAAGTAGCAAAAAATGGCAAGTCGATACCTGAATAATCACAAACGCCATATTTTTTAACAAATTTGGAATAATTCGTTTGTTTTTCTAATTGGGTTAAAAAATATGAAAGCCCGAAATGTTTGCATTACGCAGGCGAAAATATCTCCAAGATTATTTGTGTTTCATGGTGATATGAAGCCAAATATAGTATAAACGCGAAGTAACTCGTACAACAACTTTTTCGACCTCTTGAATGGGAATGCTCTATGTATATTCCTCCTCTGTGTTCTCACTCCTTTCTTGCGCCTGGGCTCCAACTTCTCTTATTGCTGCGTCATCTAGTGGTTAAATTCAATATTAATATTTACGGTAATTACTCAGAAATCATATTTTTTGAAGAAAAAGTCGAAATTCAACTAAAAAGATTGAAAGAGTAGCCGTGTTAAAACTGATGCGGAATAATTCCGAATTCTAGAAGTTTTGGAATAGATGATTCGGCAATTAAGTAAATTTCGTTTCATCTGTCGATTAATTCGTTTCACTAACAAGAAATTTTTTATGAACCATATTGTTATGATGTTGTATTTCCATGCAGTCTAACTTTATTTAAGTGTTGCGAATTTCTTGTAGGTATTGAAGCAGAAAATGGATAAGATAACGAATGAGGATTACAACTCAACATTTGACAATAAATCAAATAAAAACTCATTTGAAAAGAAGATGCGGAAACCGTTCTTAGAATTACTTTTAGAATATCATCTGAAGGATCCATCATTTACAGCAAAAGATGTTAGAGAAGAAGTGGACACTTTCATGGCTGCGGTAAAGTACACCTTTCCCTTCCATAAACTTTTATTTAAACTAACTTGTTTCATGTTTTTAAAAGTGGGGATCTTGCGATTGATTTTACTGTTGCTTCCTAATGTTTTAGAGATTTTGAAACTTTGCCCACTTGTGTGCTCTTGATGACAATACACTATTTTAATATTTTAAGAAAATAATTACCAATTACTCGATTAATTTAACTAAAATTTGAATCCATAAGTGTGGTGCTATCTTATAATGAATTTCAGAAAAACTATTTAATGATTCCTTAATATTTATCATAATTGTTGCAGATGCAGAGTTTGACAGCAGTTTCTGATGACATAATAAGTAATCAGAACTTGAAGATAACTAATTAATTTATTACAAACATTTTAAAATTAGAAAATGAACTCTACTGAAGTTTATAAAAGAAAAAAAAACATAATAAATATGTAATCAAAACAACATCACTCCAATTGTGGTATATATACTTATGCAGTAAATAAACATTCCCATCTTTAAAATGACGTCGTAACTAATCAAGAACCGAAGTTGAAATCCTCTTCTTCACCAAAGGCAGATAAATGAAACATTATGCATGTGTGAAGAACAGAAATTGAAATTTCGTCCAACAATGGCCCTCCTCTTCACATTTTTCATTTATGAAATTAAATTTTACCTGCAACACTTTAATCTTATATACACAAGTTTATGGGTAACTAAGCTTTTAACTGAAAACTTAGTTTTTTGCACTTAAAAATTATGCAATGTCAACTATACTTGCACATATACTATTTAAATATTCAATGAGAATGCACATGAAAAAATATACAAGCAATGACAAAAAATTATCATTATACACGTATAAAAACAATTCATATTTTATCTATACAATCCTTAAATTTCTTCAGTTGAAGTTTACTTAGGGGTTTTGTAAAAATGTCAGCAAAATTTAATCTACTTTGAATATATTTATTATCAATATGTTTTGTTCTATATTTTTCAAAGTCAAGAGCACAGCTTGGTTATCTACAAATAAAGTAGGTTTTTTATTACTTAGTGACACAAGTTAAATTCCACACATTCTGTTAAAATGCGCGGTAGCATATTAATTCTTAGCGGTTTCCGTTAATGTTACAAATTCTCATTCCATGGAACTTAAACAAGCCGATTTTTGTTTAAAAGCACGCCAAGTGACTGGAACTTGGTCAATAAATACAATTTGTCCATTCATGGATATCCGATCATCAGGGTTATTTGCAAAATCTGCATCAGAATATGCAGTTAAATTCAAATCTTGAACATTTGAAAGTTTCAGTCTTAAATTTTAGTATAACTAATGTATCCTAAAAGTTTTAACAAACCGTTACAGTGTGTAATACCAGTATTTTCCTAAAATTGGGAGAAAATATGTATTGCATAAGAAATATCTGGTCTAGTTCTTTCGGCTACTATCTACAAGACTTCTACGTGGAATTTTAGACATTTCTTCCAATTCACTATTATTTTGAGGACACTGGGTCTTTGAGAAAATTACACCTTTGAAAATGGGTAATGATGAAACAGGGAATTTATATTTTTCATATGATTTACAGAGGTTATACCTATATATTCAGATTGATGTATATACAAATTTCTGTTATTCTCTAAAAATTCAACACCAAGCAACTTTAGTTTTACCCAATATCTTTAAGTCAAATTTCTGTTTTAAAAGATTTAAGGCTTTATGAAACCAACTTCGAGTTTTTCGAAATAGAACTATATTATCTACATATAATAGCAAGGCTAAATATTTATTAAAAACATAAGCGCAATTACACCAATTGAACTTTTTAAATCCCAACTCGCCTAATAATCTATGAATTTCGAAATACCGTTCTTTACCAGACTGATGTAGGGGTCTATTCTGGTACCCCCGGTTGGGTTGGGAGAGGTCACTTTTCCTGGCCGTTAACAACTGAAAAAGTGACGTCTCCGAACCCAACCGGGGGTACCAGAATAGACCCCTTAGATTCGCTATCGCTTTCATCAGGGGCAATTTCATTATAATCGATATAAGATGCAGATCTTTAAGGAATTCTATTTGTAACATAATTAGGTTCCAGGACAACTTTCACTCGTTCATATTTATGATTATTTGAATCTACTTTTACGTGTGTCGATTCATCAAATCTTACATTTATTGTTTCTATTACTTTACTAGATTCTGGTAACCATATCCTGTATCCCTTAGTTTGCAGGGCATATCCAAGTAATATCCCTGATTTAGATCTCGCATCTAATTTCTTTCTTAGTTGTTTAGGGGTATGAACAGAAGCGTTACATCCAAAATGTTTAAGATGTTTTATTGAAGGTTGTTTTCCCACATATCACTCAAATGATGTTTTACTTCGACTAGACGAATGACAAATTCGATTCCAAGTATATACAAAATGCAAAATAGCTTCAGAACAAAAACCCTTGACCTAAACTATCTTTCAATGAGGCATTTATTCCATCAACAGCAGTGTAGTTAAATCTTTCGTTTACACCATTCTGATGAGGTGTATATGTACCAGTTCTTTCATGTTTTATACCTAACTCATCACAAAAATTGTGGAATTGCTCATTTATAAAATCCAAGCCATTGACAGTGCTAATGCATTTAATCTTTCTATCAAAGAACCTTTCAGCACGTTTTTGAAATCTACTAAAATCATTAAAAACGTCAGATTTAGTTTTTAATGGATAAGCAAATACTCTACGACTGTATCCTCTATAATTGTTAAGAAATACCTGTGCCCATGTATTGATGCTTTAGGAAACGGACCGCAAACATCCATATGGATGAATTCCAAGGGTTTTTTAGATAGAATTTTCTTAATAGACTTAAAACTTATGCTCTTCCCTTTTGCTTTCATACAGGGTTCACATATATCAATAATACCTTTTAATTTAGGTAACCCTTTAACACAATTCAATTTACCAGTAGTTTCAATACGATCTATATTTGTATGAGCTAATCTCTTATGCCAAGTATTAATATTCTCAGCAGAAAATGAAACACTCTTAATGTCTACACTCTTGGAATCCTGAACATTATTATTACATTTAGATGCATTAGGATATTCAGGAAAAACATAATATAAACCATTTATTAAATTAGCTTCAAACAATAATTCATTATTACTATGAAATAAATTAATTTTTACTTTAGAACCTTTAAAACTAGCTCCTTTTTTACCAAAACATGGTCCTGATAAATTTTTCCTCAATTCCTGAGCATAAGCAACATTTGAAAGTATTATTTGTACATTAGCAATTTTAAGATGCAGTGTACCTTTACCTTTATAGGGGTAGTTATATTGCCCACTGCTCCAACTAATGTTTGGTTGCTGACTGGTTCAAATTCTGAAAACAGGGCCTTGTCTCGACATAAACGACTTGTCGCTGCCGAATCGAAAATCCATCCTCAGTCTTCGGGGTCTATTCTGGTACCCCTGGTTGGGTTGGGAGACGTCACTATTCCCGCTGTTAACGTGTGGAAAGAGTGCAGTCTCCCAACCCAACCGGGGGTACCAGAATAGACCCATTCGTCACGACTTGAAAAAGCTTCCAATAAGTTCGTTCTCACTTCGGAGCTTGATTGACGACTCGGAACAGATCCCTGGGTGACTTTCTTTCTTGATGGTTGCTTCGGGCGTCCACTCTTAAACTTGGTTTTCTTGCTCGGAGATCTCGGTGAACGGGAAATGCCACTTTTTTCCGGATCAGTATTTGCTTTACTCATCATGGAAACTGTAACTTGGTCAGCTGTTCGTTGTTGAAGTCTTGCTTCTTCCTCTAATATCTCCTCCAAAACTTTTAGCAAATTTAAAATCCTGGTCATCCCATCTATAAACAGTTTGGACAATATTCTCATAATCGGTTGGCAAGTACCTCAGTAGTTGAAAACATTGATCCAAGTTCTCAACTGGATCGCCAGTTTCTCGGAACAGCTTTGTTATGCTTGAAAGTTTACTTGCGTCAAGTCCAATACTTTCATCTGGCACAATTACAGTTAAGAATAATTCGTACTTAAGAGCCATTACTCTAGCTGCAGAGTCTGATTCGAAGTGACTTTTTAATTTCTACCATGCTTCAGCCCCATTTGCAATTCCTTCTATGGTTGTTCGGTATTGATGACATACATTCATATATATTGTAAAATAGGCTCTGTTAAACCGCAAGTTGAATTCTTTAAGCTTCCTTGCGTCGATCTCATCACCTTTTTTAAGAACAGGAGCCGCCTCTTTTTCAGTATTAAAATCCCAGCAGCCTCCCTCCAGCAATAAAACTTTGATATCAAAGCACCAAGTAGTATAATTTGTGCTGTCAAGAGGCTTGATAAAAGAGTTCATAGACTCCATCTTAGAAAACGTTTAGCTAGAGGTGAAACATAGACAGACCCTCTTTCTAAAGACTCCTTGAATATAATAAATGTCACCATAAGGGCATTTCCATCAGGCCCATAACCAATTTGTTGGAGATGCAGCAGTTTACGATGATATAATAAGGAGCCAGAACTTTACGATAACTAATTAATTTATTACAAACATTTTAAAATTAGAAAATGAACTCTACTGGAGTTCATAAAAGAAAAAAACATATAATATATAATAATAATAATAATAAATATATAATGAAAACAACTTCATTCCAATTCTGGTATATATACTTATGCAGTAATTAAACATTCCCATCTTAAAATGACGTCATAACGAATCAAAAACTGAAGTTGAAATCCTCTTCTTCACCAAAGGCAGATAAATCAAACATTATGCAAATGTGAAGAAGAAGAGAAACTGGAATTTAGTCCAACAATAGCTAACTATAAATAAAACTAAAAATTTGGTAATGATTGAAATAAAATATTCTACCTTTTAGAGCAATAAAAAAAGCTTGTTTTTAAAAATTGTTTTTATATTAAATTTATTTGTTATTGTAGTTGTCTTTCTTAGAATCTGGTGCTTTTATAAATTTAATAACATATTTCATGTTCCCAGGGGCATGACACTACAGCTGCAGCAATAAGTTGGGCTTTGTATTGCTTGGGAATATATCCAGAAGTTCAAAGAAAGGTTCACGAAGAATTGGATGCCATCTTCGGAAATGAAAAGAACGAGAATATCTCTCGTGAAGTCCTAGCAAAAATGAAATTCCTCGAGTGTGTTATAAAGGTAACCAAAATATCTACCATTCTTGACATGTTTCATGCTTGAAGCATCTGTTAAGTAAAATTATTTTATTTTATTCACTTCAAATCTGGAAAAATTGTGTTTTAAGTAACGAAATTTTATTTTGTTAAATATTCCTTCATAACGGGGATAGTTCACGGTCAATGGCAATTGCAAAATGGACTTCACCAACAGAAATTCTGATACTTCTGCGCATCGCAGAATATCTCCCCTAACGGTAGGAATACAAGATTTGCTTTTTTAGCTGCAGTCGAGAAACAGTTTTTATGAATATGCTTCAAATATTTATTTTCGGCTTTACATTTTTTAATAAGAACAATGGAACTTGTGTGTTTTTTTTTGTAACTTCTGAAATTTTAATTACGAAATATTGATTTCTACTTTATTTTGTATCATTTTCTAATATAGAGCTTGTGGTGCAAAAGGGTGAAATAAGATGCAATTTGCTGCAAAAGAATGAAGAAATCTAAAAGGTTTTTTTTCTAGTATCAATATTCTAATGTAGATGACGCTAGTTACTTGGCAACTGTAATAAGAAATGAAAATGGCGACCATGCAGGAGAAAGCAAACTGTGTATTGTGGTTCACGGAAACAAAATCACCGAAAAACTTGCTAGGAAAGTTTCGCCTAATGTCATCAAGTGTGCCTTCAATTTATGCATGGATGCAAATGTTTAAAGGCATAGGAAATACTAAATGCACTTGACGGGAAATCGAATACAGATTGAACATTCTTTGTGCTACTTAAGGAGCTCATGTAGAGCTTCACTGAATCTACTGTAAATATAAGGTGGATTTCGTCATTCTTTTGCCTCAAATTGCATTTCATTTTACCTTTTCATATTTTTGTTATTAATGTTTAGAAAAATGAAGAACATTTCTAGACACCGTATATTTCAAGTCGTTTTTTCAGTAGTTTCCAACATTAGAATCATTTATTTCTTGATTTGCATAATTAGAGATTGGCTTATTTTTATTGCATTAACATTTTATGAATTTATAAAAAGTTTTACTTAGATTAATTACACAGGTCTGCGACGAGAAAATTGTCTTAAAGATAACTAGCGTTTTTTATAGTTTTTGAGATGCTAATTACTGGAAAAATAATTAAATAAATTCCATCAAGTACAATTTTATCACAGGTCAAAAGTGTACGAAATTTGTATATTTAAGAGCAACTTAATAGTATTTGTATGAACTTATTAAACATATTCAGAGATTTTAAATAATAATTTGTTCAATATAAATTCTATCGAAGAAAAAATAAACTATTATTTATTTAATATTTTCTTGTGAACTGGCAAACTGTTTGCTAAATGCAACAGTAAAGGCAGAGAAAACAAGTTAAAACTTTATCACTCGCTTGTTGGTGCATGTCTGTCCCCCCCCTTCCCCCTCCATCCTTCTCCTTCTTCTTCCCGCCATTTCTCATAATCACCAAATAAATAACTTTCTTAGTTCAGCTCAGCACACTTGTATATAATTCTGGGCTTTAAGAAGAGCTTTTTACTTTTAGTTTGTATTATACTTAAATTTTAATGTCGTAAACTTTTTTTTTATAAATATTATGTAGGGGAGACCGGGGATAGTTGTTGCAATATTTTTTTTTTAAATTTTCTGAAAGAAACTATATTACAAGTTCTTTTTTACGAAACACACTTTAAAATTTTCTCTTTTTATTAAAGATCCATGATATATTTTTTAAAAAAATGATTAGATAAAAATAATTCTAAGTTATTAAAAGTTTTATACTTGTATGCACATCGTAACAAATTACCCCATAATGGGGTATGTTGCTACACTAGATGGGGTTAATTGTTACATAAAATATGTTCAGAAATAAAAAGAAACATATCTTTATATTTTTAGTATGTTATTATTTTATAATCTCTATAGAATAATAATAGAAATATGTTCTTTTTCTTCATAAATTCACCTTATTTCATAAGTTATTCCGATAAGTTATCATCATAATTATTATCTGAATTACATTTTTTACAAATATTACATAATTTGGGAAGACAAAACAATCATTCCGTTTTCTTTGGGCAATAATCAGTGGTTTTCTTTCCGTAAGTCGAGATGAGATTGCTGATTGTCCAGAATTAGTAGGACATGTTTCTCTTTGTTAACTGTAGTAGGTTTCATAAAATGCCTCATGAGGCTCTAAAAAAATCCTGCCTAACATCCATCCAGATTTATTTGTTAAGCCCGAACTTCCGTGAGGTGTGTTTGAATGGAAGTGACGCTTAAAGATTTTCATAAGAAAAAGAAAAATGAAAAACCGAATTGCCATTAGCACTAACAACAAGAGCCATGGATACCTAAGTGTCTCCTCTCTCGAAAGTTGTCACGGCTCCAACCTGTTTGATACCTTTTCTGGCAATTATCTCCTTTTGATTCTGAACCATTGTCACTCCAGTCTCTTCAACGTTGTAAATGCCTTAACACTGAAATTTGAATCTCTCCTAAACTCAGGCAAAATCGGTGAAGAAGGTTACAACATTGTTCCTGTTGAAATTAGTGACTCTGCTCAGGCTAATCACGTGTGGAGGGAGGAAATAAACAGACTTCTTACGCTTTAGAAAAGCTGACAGCCAGTCACTTGCAGCACTTTTACATTTACTCCAGCCCACTGGCATTTTATTTGATTTTTAATTTCATACTGATCTGCCAATGATTTAACTTTCCCAGTAGAAAGGCTGCAGTACAGCTTCGAAGCACCGTATATGCTAGGGGTCCCCGGAGCCCACAGTTCCCACGAGACCAGACCCCCAACGAAATCGCCGAAAGCGAGAAGAGAAAGGAAGCCGCGAAGTTAGCTGAGGTCGTAAATCACGTCCGGCTGACGCAACTTCTTGAAGGCACACGCACCCGTCGGACCTCCCGAGTCGCGGCGTCATTTTGACTTGCCGACAAAGTGGCCCTTTGAAGTTCAGCCCTCTGCGAATGACAAGAGGAGAGAGAAAACCAAGGTTTGCGGTTGGTGACCACAATCAACCACCGGGCAAATCACGAACACGTAACCTTTCGGCCTCGCCTCAGAGGGGGTGGTCAAAGGGGGTTTTAAGTTGGAGTTGGGAAGACGGAGACGGGAAGACGAGGAGATTGAGACAAGATTGAATTAGAAGTCTGATTCCGATTCGAATCTCAGTTCTCGTTATCGGTGATTTTGAAGTCAGGTCTCAGCTCGAGATCCTGTACTTGTACGGGAGCCTAGTCCCCGTGAAAATCAATAGCCAACCCTTGGCTGGATAAGCTCTTAGAGAGCTGGAAAGTATCTTAGAATTCTTCGGAATTATTCTCGAATAGTGAGCGTGCAATATCTCACTGCCAATTACCTACCTTGTAACCCACCTATCTCTTTGGAAGTTATTTCAACCATTTGAGCGGTAGAATCCCTTAAATTTCTATTTCCGGCCATCGGACTTCAAACTTGCTCTGAGTTGAACTTTTACTGAAATTTATCAGTTTTCTTCAACCGATTGCTAGCGTACGAGCAGACTCACACCTATAACTGCGATTGAATCCAGTAATGAACTTTTGATTTGACTCTCGCTATCTCATTCTGAGTTAGGCAGAATATTTGAATGATTTTATTTATGTACATTTCTTGTAAAAAGCTCCTTAACCAAGAAGTCTTAATTAAAATTAATATCCTGTATTGCTGTGTCTTGTGATATATAATCAGACCCCAGTATCACTGGGCTAAGACCTTACAATGCCGTATTGAAGTTCCGTTTCCTGTTCATCTGTGAAGACCTGCAGATATCTTTTTTTCATACAAACAGCGTTAGGAAGAGTTGATTCTGGTTCTGAAAAAAGGGCTCATTAATGCAACTTGTATGCAGCATCTCCAAGAAATATCTTTAAAAATTAACAAAATTTATATATATATATATATATATATTGTTTATTTAATTGATTTCATTAAATTACGCTTAATTTAACTAAATTATAAATTAAAATTTTATAGTTCCTCATATCAACTTTAAAAAAACATATTCTATACAATTAAAACTTATTCGGAGTAGCTCCATGTGATGTAAATTTATATCTTGATATGTGTGAGTGGTATAATACATTTGTACAGAATTTTTAAATACCCGATAATTTTTTTAGTTACACGAAATCTAGGCTTTCTCGTGGTACAGACATTGCAAAAATATCTCCATGGGTTCCGTCGCAAATAAAAAATTAGAATTTAAATGAAAAATTACTAACGGACACAAAATTGACAGTACCGCAAGAATTCTCTTTGCTAAAGACAACTAGCCAAATAGGCAACAAAACGTAAAATAAAAAAACGGGGGAAAATTAAAAGTTAAAGGAGTACAATGCATATAGAGCGCACAAAATGCTGCTGCAACCGAAATAAAAAAAGTAGACAATATTTTTAGGACAAGAAACACAAAGTAACTCTTAAGTTTAAATTTAAACAAGAAGTAAAAAGAATCCAGTCTTACAGACCTTCTCAAGTTTCACATGCAGGCATCAATTCCAATAAAGGGATATTTTTCTGTGAGAGGTTGACTTTCATCCCCCCCCCCAAAAAAAGATTGACCTCTTGTGACCCAAAATATTCCAAGAGAATTTAAAGAAAAAAGAAAGGAAAACCCGCAAATAAAACTCGGACAGGCAAAAACAATAACACCAAAGAAAAAAAATTGTTTTAGAAAAAAGACCTCAACGGTCAGAAAAACATTAGCCATCAGGCATTAATTTGCCGTCATTACAACAAAACTATAGCTCTTCAGAGAGTAAAAAAAGTTAATATCAGCAAAAAGGAATTGGACAAAAGAACGTTGGCTTTTGCTAAAATAATCCAAGTAAACACTTGTTCTTTGAAATGTCCTTATTTATTCCCTAACATAAAATTTTATAAAAAACCTACGAAATTTGGATTTCTGACGTGTGGTACAGGCTTCTATAATTCTTATATAAAGGAAATATTTCTTTAAATTCCTTAAAATAATTCTGGAAAAAATAGGGAAAGAGGATAATATATTTCATAATTAACAACAACATTGAAGTTTTAAAAATTCTTAAAAATAACGCAATTGGCAAAGTAAACACTTTTGATTTCGAAAATCTCTACCCGAATTTACCACACGATAAATTAATAGAAGTTTGCTCATTTATGCACGACGAATATTTGAATGGGGACACTATTGACAAAATTGATTGGATGGAACTTTGTAAATTTAATATTCTGGAAAATTACCTATTTAATAGGATAATTTTTAAAGGCAATCGACAGGAATACCGATAGGGAATGCATTCTCTAGTTCACTGGCCAATATCTCCTTGCACTCTTTTGAAAATATCATAATTAAGGATAATTTAATTTACAGTTTCAGATATTTAGACGATTTACTTCTTTTGAACACAGATAATTTCGATGCTATTGTTAACTTCTACCCAAAGGATTTAAAACTAACGAAAATGTGAATAAAGGAACTTATTTGGATATAAAAATTTATATTTGTGGAGGTAGAGTTTTAATGGGTTTATTTGACGAAAAAGACGAATTCGAATTTGAAGTTAGAACTTTAAGAAATTTCCATACAAATCTAGATTCTGGGATTTTAATGAACAGTATTTTTGCCCACTACAGCCGAATTTAAAAAATTGCAATAATAAAACTGATTATTTAGTGGCTGCGAATGATCTTTCAAAAAATTTTTAATTCCCTTATAATTATTGAAATATAGAAGGTTTAATTCTTGAAGGTATTTGAATTTTAAGGATTCTGATTTGTTTTTCATTCTGAATTGTTTTCACATTTCCAATTTGCATTGGTAGCTACTCTCTGTACTTTTTTACTAGTTCTTCTTTTTTTCGCTTTTGATCTATAGATGGCGCGGAATTCGTGATCGAATCGGTCTTTTGAGAAAAATTGTGGGGGAGGGGGAGTTCTGGGAATTGGTTTTATATGTCTGTTTTACTTTTTTCAAAAGAGAGCGCGGGTGTCAAGGACAAAGAAATTTTCTGAAATGTGTCGGAAATATTGGTGGGGAATTTGTCTTTTAGTTGCCATTTTTCTTGTTTTCTCGTATGCTATATTTTTGTTATAATGACGGTAAATTAATATCTGATGGGTAAACTATTTTGAGCGTTGAAATCTTTTTTCTTAAAAAAAATCTTTTTGTTAGGTGTTGTTGTTTCTGCGTGTCGGAGTTTTATTTGAGGGTATTCCTTCCTTTTTTCTTTCAATTCTCTTGGGATATTTCGGGTCACGAGTGGTTAATCTTTTTTCGCACGAAAGCCAACATCTAACAGAAAAATATCCCTTTATTTGAATCTCTGCCTGCAGCTTAACCTTGAGAAAGTCTGTAAGGCCAGATTCTTTTTACTTCTTGTTTAACACTCTGATTCCTAACCCGGCCGTAACCGGCCATGCAACTTCTATACTAGTGGGGCGGATTTCGGCCGGTTGCTGTTCCGAAAAGGGGGAGAAGGTAGTTGGGCGAGTAGTCATTAAAGGGACCCTTAAAGGAGAGATAAGAGATGAAAGGTCTGTCATTCATATCTCCCACCACCCCTAGTGAGGAGAAAAGGGGGAGAGGGGCGGACGAATCCATTCCACACATCAAATAGTAACAAAACCTCCGTATACAAATGTACTCAGATTTTGAGAACTCTTAGTAGTCAGAGGGTTAAATTTAAACTGGAGGGTTTCTTTAGGTTTTTTGTCCTAAAAAAATTCAGTACATTTTTTTATTTCGGTTGCAGCAGCATTTTGTGCGCTCTGGACGCATTGTCCTCTTTTAACTTTCAATTTACTTTTTTATTTTACTTTTTGTTGCCTTTTTGTCTAGTTGCCTTTAGCAAAGAGAAATCTTGTGGCAATGTTGATTTGCGGTTAATTTTTAATTACAATGAAATGTTATCATCGAGAACACTCAATTATACCAAATTTAAATACTCTAGATATATAAATAAATAATAAAATCGGTTACAAAATTTCTCTCAAACAAACATGAAGCAAGCCAATTTAATTAAAAGTGCATAAAAATTGAATATTTAAATGACCGCTGTATAAGTAAATTTTTATACGGAGAGTGGCATGTTATCCGTAAACAAATTTGGTCAGGCACAAATCAACAAAGTTCCAGATACAGGGTGTTTCGAAACACATGGGCAAAAATTTAAGGGGTGATAGAAAACATCTAAACAAGCAATTATCACCATGCAATGCATGGGCGGAGAGCAAGCGGTGAACCGCTAGACGGCTCTGTAATGGAAAGAATAAAGCGCGAGTTTTCTAATACATCGTCATTTCTACAGCGGATTTCAGAAGGCATGGCGACGTACAGTAATGAGGAAAAGGCAGACATGCATTTTATATATGGTCTTGCGAATGTGAATGCTTTGGAAGCCGAACGACTGTACAGGCAGCGTTTCCCCGGAAGACACGCGCAAGACCGAAAAATGTTCGAGCGATTGCATCGGTGCCTGTGTGAAACGGGATCCTTTGTCACCGGCATACATGACACAGGGGGTGGCAGGAGTGTGCGGACGCCACAAGTTGTAGAGGACATTCTGAAGAGAGTGGAAGATCGCCCGGATATTAGCACGCGAGAGTTTTCCTGTGAGATAAAATTGCCGAAGGATTACACCCCTACCATGTAAAGAATGAGCAAGCCTTGATACCTGCAGATTATGCGCCACGTGTCGAGTTTGAATGTTGGTTTTTGCAACAGCTAGCAGCGCAGCCTGATTTTAGTGCATATGTGTTATTCACTGACGAAAGCACGTGAAGGCATTTCTAAAACGCACAACCTTCCTGTGTGGGCATCTTGCAATCCGTACGACACCCGTCCTCATGCGTGTCAGAAGCGTTTCAGCGTAAATGTTTTGGCTGGAATTGTGGATGACCATTTGATGGGCTCATGCATACTGCCATTCCGACTGGAAGGCAGAACATACCTCACATTTTTACAACAGGTATTGCCAGAGTTACTTCAACCTGTTGCAGCCAACATACAGACACGTATGTGGTACCAGCACAACGGAGCACCACCCCATTTCAACTTGGATGTGCAGAGCACTTTAGACGTTAAATTCCCAGGGCGATGGATTGGTCGGGGTGGACCCACTTATTGGCCTGCTGATGATGAATCTGATCTCTCCTGTCTGGACTTTTTCCTGTGGGGCCATTTGAAAATTCTCGTCTACGAAAGCCCCATCGCCTCCGACGAGGACCTAGTCGCCAGGATTTCCGTTGCTGCCGGCGTCATCCGAGAAATGTCGGGTGTGTTTGAAAAGGTGCGCCGCTCGCTACGTCGCAGATGTAACGTCTGCATTACCGCAAGCGGTCTCTCTTTTAAGCAGTTTCTGTAATTTTTCCACACATGCTATCAATAAAATTATTTAATATATCCTCTATCCGTTTGGTGTTTCGTTCTTTCATGTGACAGTAACGGATACCTCCTAGCGGTTCACCGCTTGCTCTCCGCACATGCATTGCATGGTAATAATTGCTTGTTTAGATGTTTTCTATCACCCATTTAATTTTTGCCCATGAATTTCGAAACACCCTGTATATGTCAAATGAAATTTCGTGAAAGATTTATCACAAATTAAAAGTGAAACATTTCTTGCATCATTAAAAATGACACAACATTGAAATGCAAGTGTATACAAATGATATTTATCTCTGATTAATGAGCCATAGAATCATTAACACACGAGATATTAACCTTTACTGCATAATTGATAAAAGGATTTTATGGGATTTTTAGCTGCAAAGGCTGTTATCCCCTATAAATTCAAAAATTCTTTTCAATCTGCTTCAAAAAACAAAGGAGAATTACCATCAAAAGATGGACTAAACTAACTCAGAGATGATTTGGTCAAGACATAAAAAATTGGCACCCTAATACAGCAAAGCTTTCATATTTTTTTATTGGATGATCTTTAAAATGTGATTCACCGCAAAGAAGTTCCTTTTTGGTAAGTAGTTTAAGTCAGTATTCTTACCTTTTCATTTATCATCAGGACTCGTATATCATCAGGATTTGCTTTGACTCAACGTTAAAATTTTATTCAGGACTTAATATGTGTAGCATTTTACTCACTGAAAGATTTATATTAGGACACCCCGTGCGTTAATAGTGTAAATGCCAAACAAATTAATAATTTTTCTGAACTGTCTGTTCAGAAAGATTTAAAAATTTGAATCATTGTAGAATTTTCTGTGGCTGCTTACCTTCAATGTTTATCTATTTAGGAGACATTAAGGCTATATCCTGTAGTGCCCGTCATTGCAAGAGAAAATAATCAGGCTTTCAAAACTTGTAAGTATTGAATCATATGATTCTTAAAAATATAATGAGAAATTACACTGAATTGCCAAAAGTCATGGGATACCTCCAATAGTCTATGTGGGACATTTTTTTTTGCCAAGAAGCGAGTGCTCTGCAAATGAAGCATTCACTCAACAAGTCGTGGAGAATACAATCGTCCGAACTCACATTTCACAGTGTGAAGATTTGGTCACGAAATGACCGACAGAAAGTAATGAAGGTAGAAAATTATCTGGGCTTACGTTTCTAAGAAAGCTGATGTGGTTTTGCAACTTTCCTCCAGTATTGGCAACTTCATGTGTGCAATACTTTACATATATTTTGGTAAAAATAGCATGCATGAAACAGCCATGAAAA
>BGPR01026918.1:0-21147 GCA_013235015.1 Araneus ventricosus | reverse complement strand
CAAAATATGGGGCAAAAAGTTATTATTTTTCAACAAACATTGACTTTTTTTAGGTTTAATTTTGTTTATGAACGTTAAAATTTCAACATTAAGAAAAAGGCGATATAGTTTTCTTTAAAGTGCGAGTTATAGTAAAAAGATGGAGAATTTTTCAAATTTTTTTTATAAAAAGACCTATTTAATTTTTTACAAATTATATTGATTTATTGAATTAATAAAAAGAAGGACGGTCTAGGAGATGCTATTAAAAATCGGATGTTTTTTAAAACAGGGACAAAGATCAAAACCAGATATACAACTGTATCCAGGTCATGGTGTGTAAGTGTGCTGTATCAACTTTACAGCAAACTTGTTTTGCAATTGTGGTGTGAAGTTTGTCATAACTTCACAGCAAACTTTTTTTGAAAGTGGGTTGGTCGACTATGCTTTGTTACTTTGCAGGAAGTTTCTGCAAAGTTGCCGCATTAAGTTTGTCATGACAAGCTAATATAAAAAAAATCACACTGGCTGCAAGTGTGCGTGCTATCTGGGAAGGGGGTCACAACCAGATAAGCTGGCAAATTGACCACTGGACAAAACAACTAGCCACTCCCGTATTGTTTAGTGAGCCTCTGAAGACTTCTTCTCAAATCCTTTTTTCTTTGCACAGCAGATCGTACCAATCTAACTCTTAAACTAAGTTTTTTAAATTGTCATTTTTGCGCCCCCTTTGTGCCTGCGCCATTGGCGGGGGCCAATCTCACCACCCCCTCGGTACGGCCCTGGGTTGAAGAAATAAAAAATATCCGAAATGGGTGGCGGCATCTAATTAGGAGGTTAAATAAAAACGTAAGACAAGGGGCTAACATCATTTGTGGTAATTTAAGCTACAGCTCAATTTCCGAGTTGTTCTTTTTGAAGTTACATACACAGAAAGAAATAAAAATGTATCTTTTCATAAAAACCAGGGGGAGTGTTCTCCCCTAAACTTTCTCGTATACTTCCCAAAAAGGTGCCGTTTCCCCTTCCCTCGCGTGGCTAAAAAAATTCGAACCTACTGTTACCCAGAATCCAATGACTATCAGAAGGTTTTTCATTAGTGATTAAAAAATATCTAGGTAAAGAATCAAATTCAAAGAGATGCGTACCGATTTTCCGCTCTTACCGGTTCAAAGACAAACTGACATAATTCGCTCCATAGCTTTTGCGTGCACAGAAGATTGCTTCCAGTGCGCATGCGCGAGGAGATTAACGGATTCTTTTCAAAAGTAATTATACAGACCGACAGACAGTCAACCCTTTGACGTATTTGGCCCAAAATTTTATACGGGCCTACATTCATGATGATAAAACTATGTACCAAATTTTATACATCTAGCTATTCAAGTTTTTGAGTTATAGTGTTCGCATGACCGCAGACAGACAGGCAGGCAGACTTCCCGTAGACGGATTTTGTCCAAAATTTGATAGAAACCTACAAATTATGTGTAAAGATCACATACCACCCGTAGCTCTAATAGTTTTCGAGTTATCATGTTCACAGACAGACATGATTCCAAAATTGTGTTTTTCGGACTCAGGGAATTCGTCAAAAACTCAAGTTCGAATTTTTTGACGATAATAACACTTTCTCTTTGTTTACTTCCTATACGAGAAAGTAAAAGGAAACACTAGGTTGTTTGGGATATTAACTTAATGGGGATATAAGAACAAACATTTTTAAAAAGAGACTGGTTCATACATGAGCTTTAAAAAATGGCAGGAAAACTGTTCAGATCTCAAAACTGTAAATGACCAATACAAGCGCAGGAATGAAAATGCAATTCATATGTAGTAGAGATTATGGCAATCTTTGGAAAAAAATGCGAGAAAAAAAAAATGGAAATTTTTCAAACTCAAGAGAAAGGTTTAAAAAAATAGGATGAAGAGTTCCAGTTAGGTTATTCCAATATCTTTCTAAAACTGAAAACATTAACTAAATTCTAATTTATTTGAGTTGAACACATAAAAATTATCTGAAAAAATACTAAATATATAATTACATTCAAGATTGGTTACATCTTGAAAACTTAAGTCATTGAATTTGTTACATGATTTTTTAAAAAGAACCATACTGGCTGTATTCAGATGAAAACTATATGAATGCTTAAGTCTGAAAATGTGGATTATAATTTAAATAGACACTGATAAGGTACATTGCTAATAAGGAGAGTTTTCCAAACTCTAAATCTAGGTTAATGGCTCGAACACAAAAAAGATAAAAAAAAACATAACTCATTCTACTGCATCATTAAAATATTAGAAGAAACAAATAAATAAGAAGTACAAACATTTATGCCAGCAGAAACCAACTAGTAACTTTTCAAATATTTTTAATAAGTTATTTTAAATCATTTGCCATGAAAGGATTTATTTTTCCGATTTCTTCAAATAGAACTTCATATAACATTCAATGAGCAGCATTGATCAGTTTCTTAAAGGGTCATTCCATGTCAAGCGATCCAGAAAAAAAATAATTGGTTGCTTGACCATTTTATAATCAAATGATTTTTTGTATGTTCATTCCTACATAATTAGAGAGTCAAAAAAGACTAATTTTAATTTTTTATCTTTTTCTGAATTCCGATGGCAACCATGTTTGTTTTACAAAACGTGCTGATTTTTGCATTTGTAGGGGTTTGCGTTAACTTATATTACTGGTGAACCCGAGGTTGATGAAACAAAAACCGGTTTATTCAGGAAGATACAGCCTTTATTATCTCCAGCACACATTTAAGGAAAACTGTATCTCAAATAGCAAAAATCAGCTTAGAAGTTCGACTTTAAAAATGACAAATTTTCAATTTTTGAAGGCATATAATTCCCAAAAGGAATCTATTCTCCATATTATTTTTTTGGGGATGTGTAGCTACCTTAATGTACTGTATTTACAAAAAATTTTAACCCTGAGATTTGCTTCTTTTAAGAACTACGGGCTTTCAAATTCTGAAAATTTCAAAAAAATCCAAATTTTGACACCTCATATCTTTGTTGGGGCAAAGTTTAAAAATCTGAAATTTTTACAGATAAACCCTCTATAGTGTATTATATTGCTGTAAAAATTTCATGTTTGATATTTATCTACAAGTCAAGTTAGAGGACTTTAAAAAATCCCATAAAAAATGTATTTTTTGCCAAAAATGACGGAGCATAAATTTGACTAAGTACCATTTTTATCATTAATAAATTATAATATGATATAACTACTATTACCTATTACATATAAACTTATTTTTTTACATGAAGTAGCTTGTGCACACTTTAAATGTATAATGAAGTTGAAAAATTTGAATGTTTCATGTTTACTTTAGGGTCCACAGTATAATTGAGGCTTCTCTATCATCAATAAATTATAATATGACCTCAAGTAATATTTGAATTTAAAATTACAATTCAAATTAATTCTGAACATTTATATTTTCAATTAATGCACCATTTGGTGTATTAATTTTACTTTGTATTTATTCTGTTAAGTTATAACATTATATTATGTCATGTTTCTATTTATAAGATAATCTCTTAAAATGCTGTAGGCCTAATATATTTATTCAACAAAATGTGTGGATGTTCAGACCTGTTCACAAACTATTGTGATAGACTTCAACAAACCAAAGCAAGTCTCCAGCGACCGTACTCTAACCAAATATTGACACCAGCAGAAATGTTTGAATTTTGTCACGAACATTTAAAAGGAATCATCTTCACTTACATAAAAGATGAAGAAATCATTAAACATCATAACAATAAACTTCTTGACCGATTTGAAAACTCTGTGGCAATTACTGATACAAGGAGTTTCCATTGTTTTGTTCTTGTGTCAGAGAGTAACTTGAAGTGCTTCATTACTTCACAAGCTATGAATATGAAATTCATTCCACTAAAAAAGCTGCACAAATAACATTTCACATGAGAGATTCTATTGCATGCATATACGATAGTGAATGGTGGCTGGCAGAGGGGAATGACATTAGTGATATAAATAAAGATGTGCTTGTAACATTTTATTAACCCTGCCGGTCCAAGGACGGCTTTTAAGAAAAAGGAGAAAGACTAGACTTGGGTGCCTATGAACAATGTTTTAAGGAAACTAAGTGCCTTATAACTACAACAACTACTGGAAGGACACAACATTCCCCCAAAACTAAGTGAAAAAATATCAAACTTCTTTATGAATACAAATCAAGGTAGAACGATAAACCCGACTCGCATGTTTAGTATATCGATACTTTTGTGATGTGTTAGTCGTAAATAATATATCGATACTTTTATTTGAAGTTTTAAAGTGTTTTAACGATGGTAACCATAGTAAAAATTGTGTTATAAAATAAGTGAATAGAGAAGCCTCAATTATACTGTGGACCCTAAAGTGACCATGAAACATATTCAAATTTTTCAACTTCATTATGCATTTAAAGTGTGCCCAAGCTACTTCATGTAAAAAAAAGTAAGTTTATATGTAATAGTTAATAGTATTTATATCATATTATAATTTATTAATGATAAAAATAGTACTTAGTCAAATTTATGCTCAGTCATTTTTGGCAAAAAATACGTTTTTTATGGGATTTTTTAAAGTCCTCTAACTTGACTTGTAGATAAATATCAAACATGAAATTTTTACATCAATATAATACACTATAGAGGGTTTATCTGTAAAAATTTCAGATTTTTAAACTTTGCCCCAACAAAGATATAAGGTGTCAAAATTTGGATTTTTTTGAAATTTTCGTATTTTGAAAGCTCGTAGCTCTTAAAAGAAGCAAATCTCAGGGTTGAAATTTTTTGTAAATACAGAACATTAAGGTAGATACACATCCTCAAAAAAGTAATATGGAGAATAGATTCCTTTTGGGAATTATATGCCTTCAAAAATTGAAAAATTGTCATTTTTAAAGTCAAACTTCTAAGCTGATTTTTGCTATTTCGGATACAATTTTCCTTAAATATGTGCTGGAGATAATAAAGGCTGTTTCTTCCTGAATAAACGGGTTTTTGTTTCATCAACCTCGGGTTCACCAGTAATATAAGTTAACTCAAACACCTACAAACGCAAAAATCAGCACGTTTTGTAAACAAACATGGCTGCCATCGGAATTCAGAAAAAGATAAAAAATTAAAATTAGTCTTTTTGGACTCTGTAATTATGTAGGAATCAACATACAAAAAATTTGATTATAAAATGGTCAAGCAACCAGCTCTGGATCACTTGACATGGAATGACCCTAAAACTTTTTTCATTCATGGCCCCTTTTTAATAAAAAAAAACAAAAGATAAAATTTTTGCTTATCTACAAGAATTATCACTTTTAATAGAAAATGTTAATATAAATTTGAAAATATGAGCCAAATTTAACCAACCAAAATTTTTGGTATAGAATTCTGCTTGAAGTGGCAGCTCAGTTTAAGAAAGCCTGGAGTAGATTATCAGCATATAATTTACTGTAAATGCAAGATTCCACTAATACTTCTACATACTTGCTATAAATTAGAAACAATTATTAATATCCTGTTTATAACTTTGTGAAACAACACTTGCCTTGTGAAAATTTCTATCTTCTCTCAAAAAGTTCAAGAATTTTACTTCAATAAATATGCAAGTATAATTAAAAGTGTAATTCAAGAGTAATTTATATTTCCAAATAAAATCTTTATTACTAAACAACATAATTGGTTTAAAATGAAAATTAAAAAATCTATTTGAACATTTGTCATATTGAATTAGGTATCAAGATATTAGAAGTTCACTAGAATAGAACCATTATATTAACTAGAACATTTTGCATATTTAGCAGTATTCGAAAATTCTCGTTAAATAAATTTAAGATCTAGTAAATAATAGCTGAAAATCCATGAAAGAGAAATTCTATAAGTTATATTACCTGTATTTTAATTTAATTGAATAAAAGGAGCAAGCCACTAGTTGAGATTCTTACCAAATCTATAGCCGATTAGTGAGATGCAATCTTACAGTAACTGTTTATTAATGTTTTAAATTTTCAATTAGTGTAATGTATCAAATCAAATAAAAACAAAAATTCAAAATGGAGGAACCTAGCCATGCACTTTATCAAGAGTCACACACAGCCAGGGTTCAAAAGAAGTCAGGATTTTTTATGTAATATTTTATTTTAGTTGCTGCTACATTTGCGCATTATTAATACAATGATTGTGTTAATTTGTGTTATTTTTTGGTTTTGTATTGTGTGGTTATTACTTCCCATTTAATTTCTGGGTCATTCCATGTCAAATCAACACACTCTATAAAGCTCACCATCTCGGATTTTCATGAAATTTGGCAGAGATGTACTATTGATATAGACTTGGGAAAATACCAAATTTCATCAAGATATGTGGACTCCTTTTTGAATTACAGCAATGTAAATTTAGAAAAATTTGCCCAAAAACCGCAAACAGAAATTTTTTGAATTGCTCTAGGAGCTCTCCTAATTGAGCTGAAGAGCTGGGACAGATGTCATTTTACAGCATTTTGCATGCTCTTTCCAATGGTATACAACATACTATAGGTTAGTATACAAAATTTTTTGTCAAAATTTAAATTAAAATTTTAATTTTAAATTTTTCAAAAAGTACATATTTTAAAATTTTCAAATTAATTCCATGAATAGTTTGTATTGTTGTAAATCACCTGGCAAAATATTAATTTGGGATGACAACGGGTTAATAGTTAAAAAAATTTTAAACTGAAGCTTGTTTTTCATTAATTCTCTGTATCGAGCTGAATAATACAAGAAAGCTAATATTTACACTAGCGTGAAAATAAATATGAATGCTAACCTGAAGAAAGAATACAGTAATGAGTCTAAAATAATTAAATCGTACATGTTTTTGTACTTTGGCAGAATACTTATTAGCTTTTATGATGAAAAGTTATTTTTACTTAATCAAATTCTTCATTTTTCAGCAAAACATAGCCGAGCCACCACTTTCCTTCATAGACAGTGGTGATGTAACCTGATATGGCTTCTAATTTCAGTTTATTTGGATATTTTGACACTTCTTTTTCCCAACCCTGCAAATCATATGAAAAGTATTTCACCAATAAGGTTGGTGTAGTTTTGAGAATGAATGCATGATATTGCTTGGTTCCTTAGATAGCCAATGCTTGATCAAAGTGACTGTTCAAAAACAATTCTGATTCAGCATATTCCTCTTGGGTTGAGTAGGCAAAATCTACCTTGGTAATATTTTCTACAGTCCACTCAAAAAGTTGTTGCGGGGTTTGAGTTTGATTATTATATGGTCATTGGAAACTAGCACAAGGTGCCAGTCTCTTTATTGAATCCCCTATTCCTTCGCAAGATACTTTTCCATGTTCTTGTGACCAAAAAATAACACTCTCCTTTCACTTTAAAATCTTTCTCATGAAAGCAGAAGTTCAAAAAGTTTATTTTTGTATTGAGTGGCAGAATCACTCGTCTGAAAAATAAAAAAAAAAAATCTTGTTTGGAAGTTTTTGAAATTTAGATGTTGGAAACGGTAAGAGTTTTTTTAAAGGTGTAAACAGCAACTGTGTTGTGCTCTAGGCAGTCAGAAACAACTACGTAATTAACATGTTCAACTTCGTTTTCCTGTTTTAAATATATTACAAAAGGATGGATTGCGACCTGTTGGCTTGTCCAGTGATACCTCTGTGCTTCATCTTGCTATGCTATAATTTTCAAAAAAATCACAGGTGACAGCAAACTCTTTGAGATATCCTTTTCTGTAATTAAAGGATGCTCCCTGTTGTTTGGCAAAGAAGACAACTTGCTGCAGAATAAATCAATACATTTTTCTGGAGATTTCTCTAAGGTTTTTAGAAAGGAAAGGATCTCGAGGAAACTTGTCTTTGGCAAACTGAAACCCACTGGTGGAACTTGTTCAATCAAATTTACAGTAAAGGATTCTTTCAAAATTGTACCTACCTCAGTTTCACTTGGACAGTAAACACAGTTCCCCATATGTTGCAATTAGTTGTTGATGAGTTAGAAAGTTACTTTTGGTAGGCATTGCTTGTAATTTTTTATGTTGCCATTTGTTACAGTATTCATTTTAGCAACTTCACTTTGACCAGCTAACACACAATGTTTCGGTCTTAACTCAGCAAATTTAGAGAAACCTATTTTTATGCAAGAAAACTTGTCTTTGAAATGTTTGTAAGCTTCTTTAAAGTATGAAAAACACCTAACATAATGAATGAAATTCTTAAGAAATTAAGATTGAACAAGGAAGGAGCAGTTTTCTGGACAGCACAAGGAAGAAAAGTTCATCTGGTGGCTTCTTTAAACCGCTCCTTCTTTGTTCAATCTTAATTTCTTAAGAATTTCATTCATTATGTTAGGTGTTTTTTTGTATTTTCATTGTTATCTTGGTTGCTTGCAGCATTAGCACGCTCCATATGCTTTGTTTATATTTTATTTTAATTTTATTTGTATTGATTTGTGTTTTTACCTTTAATGTCATTATTTTATCTGTTTATTGTTAAAGTATGAGCTAATAAGCATTGTGCCAAGTACAAATATGTACGATTTAATTATTTTAGACTAATTACTGTGTTCTTCCTTCAGGTTAGCATTCATATTTATTTTCGCAGAAGTGTAAATATTAGCCTTCTTGTATTATTCAGCTCAATACAGGGAATTAATGAAAAACAAGCTTCAGTTTAAAAAATTTTTAACTATTAACCCATTGTCATCCCAAATTAATATTTTGCCAGGTGATTTACAACAATACAAACTATTCATGGAATTAATTTGAAAATTTTAAAATATGTACTTTTTGAAAAATTTAAAATTAAAATTTTAATTTAAATTTTGACAAAAAATTTTGGATACTAACCTATAATATGTTGTATACCATTGGAAAGAGCATGCAAAATGCTGTAAAATGACACCTGCCCCAGCTCCAGCTCAATTAGGAGAACTCCTAGAGCAATTCAAAAATCTTCTGTTTGCGGTTTTTGGGCAAATTTTTCAAAATTTACATTGCTGTAATTCAAAAAGGAGTCCACATATCTTGATCAAATTTGGTATTTTTCCAAGTCTATATCAATAGTACATCTCTGCCAAATTTCATGAAAATCTGAGATGGTGAGGTAAATTTTGTTCAAAAACTGTGTTGATTTGACATGGAATGACCCTTCTTTTGATATTTTTTTGTAATTTGTGTCAAATCAAAGCTGGAATGTTAAATAACTTATTGTTCATCATTTTGGCAGTACTCTATATGAGAGAAATATTTTTTTCAGCGAAGCTATTCAGTGTTTATATTTAATTCCTTTCAAGTCCTTTCTTAGTAATGACTATCTAAAAGCACTAGACTGGTTTAATTTGCATTATGAAAAAATTCACAGAATCTTGAATCAACAATGCAAACTCAATATTGTATCCGATCAAAATGGGAATCTTCCCCTTCCCTGCTTTGCTTCTACTAGGCATGTGCCTTTTCCCTCTTCTGCTAATATGATATGGGGTAGGAGGAGATCTGGAATTCCATTACATAGACACAATAAAAATTTGCAAACTACCCAATTCAGAATATTGCTAAACAGAAATAAAAATGATTTTCAACTCTGGACTCTTCTTTTTCAACTCATGTCAACAGTAAGAAAGCTACAATGCATATCATTACACCCACTTAAATAGACCTCAATATGATCCTAATGCAATTAAAAGTAGTTGAAAAAATTGAACAGGGTTTAATTTAACTCCAATAATTGATCTTATATGTTAAATAAAATTTCACATTTAAAATTAAAGTTGCAATATTACAAGGAAAACTTTCTACAGCCCTCAGACAAAGAAACACTACTGGTGTCAGCCACTGGTGATGTGGCTATTTGTAGCTTACCACAGAATCAATGCATTGTCAATTTGAGTTGCTTTGATGACAGAATTTCAAATTATTAGATTATAAAATATAAAATCACTTCCAAACAGTGGAAATCTTAACTGCAAGCTTTGAATATTTTATAAGCTGAATATTTTGCAAGAAACAAAAATATTCAAATAATAAATTAAGAACTTAGATCATTCTTAGCTCTATCGAAAAGAGAAAACATCCACTCCATGAACTTAGTCAGAAAAAACAAGAACAATTAAAAGAAAGTCTAAGAGTTGGATTAAAAAATCTAAGAGTATAAAAATTTGTTCTGAAACCAAATCCTCTGGAAAAGAAAAAAGTACATATAAAAAATCACCATGTTTGACAAACTATTAGTTTGTGCATGAAGCACAGTTTGAACACAATAAAACATTATAATAGAAAAAATTCTAATGACAAAAAAGAAACTTTGCTGTAGTCAGATGAAGTAAATTAATCAAACGTAGATGCTGCTATTAAACATAAACTAAGAAAGAACAAATTTCGTATTCATAGGGAGAAAATTAATGATTCAATTTTGAAAACACATTTTGTTCTTCCAGAAGATATTATAGTTTAGATGGATATTTTAAAAACATTGAAGTTAATTCTTGAAGTTATAATTTTAAAAAATTATTACTAAAATCAATCAGACAGAATTATTCTTCCCTTTTGTGCAACTAGAACTAAGCCAAATTGTATATGTAAAAAATTTGATCTCCAATAACATTCTCTTCACAGGAAACTATCAATTCTGATGTTTCCGATGTTAAACCACGAGTAATCTCTAGTAATCCTTAGATAATTACTTAACACAAAAGTATAAGCACCACTGTCTTTTACTTACAGCTTTACTTTACAAAATGAAATCAAATTCTCTTTGCATTTCTGAAATATTGAACACTTCATACATATCAGGCAGTACATGAATCACATTCACGATAGATTTGAAATAAATGAAACATTCATTTAAAAGCACATTCTTTCACTCAACAGGTTACCCTTTCTTGATAAAAACTTGGAAAAAAAATATTTACCATTCCATATATTAAAATGCTGATAAAACTCACATTTTATAAGACAATATAGCTGAATTAAATATTATATAAAAAGTAATCCACACTACACGGTGCACACAAGCCTACTGCAAACAAAAATGAATCTTAATAAGGCAAATATAAACAATGTATCAATTTTCATTTTCTGTACTAATAAAATAATATGAAGCCTTTATATAAATGATTTTAGCTATTAAAGCCATCGAAGGATTTTATCCTGTTTTGATCAAGTAAAAATAAAATGTTCTGAATGGCTAAATTATAATCTGAAACAGCGAAACAAGATTACAATACCGTACTGTTGGACATTTCTATAGTGACTGAAGTGATCATACCTTAATAGAAGCTAAAAATATCCCAATAACATTTTTTAAGACATTTTTGCATTCATTAAATTTGAAATTATATACCTCATATTTTCAACAATAGTAGAATTAGAAACTGCAAATAATACTAGTTTTAGTATACCTTAGGAAATTTCTACTGCTAACATACTGCCAATTTCTAACATCAATATGTTACCAAAACCTATCAAAAATCAGGAATTTATTTCATTCTAATAAAATGAAAATTTTAACAGAATAGAGATTTTTTATAATATAAATATATTTTTTTGGATAAGATGTATACAAAACAATACAAAGGCTCAATTCCAATTATATATAAAAAGAGAAAATTAACAATTCATATATTACAAATTTACATGAAAAAATTAGTACAAAGACTAATAATGAAACTGTTTAAAGAAGTTTCTTATAAAAAAGTGGAATGCCCACCAATGTAACTCTTATTTAAGCTTTGTATACATTTAAGTATTTGAAGTCTTCATTCTAACAAAGTATTATTACAATGCTTATCTTTGAAGAAACTGTCCTAAAGAAAATATAAAATGTCCACACTAAAAAACATTCACTTAATGAAAGGGTGTCAAACTCAAATCTATCACGGGCCAAATAAACCTAGTCTAAACTTAATAAAAAGAGAGAGAGAACTTCATATTTTTAGACAAATGTAGGTTTATTTTGAAAACACAGGATTTATAAAGAACAAAGACAATTGTAAAGTCTATGTTTTCTTCACGATTCCTTTTATCTCTTCTCTGCTACCAACTTTCCTACTTTGGGTGATAGCATGTCTAAAAACATTTATTTCTAAACTGATTCAAAGTGAATCATCAATAATCCTGGATCTGATAGGAAACTTATTTCCTCTCAGAAGTGAAAATAATTGCTCAGACCAATAAGTAGTTCCAAACATGGAAATAATCTATCGCAAAAATGAAAATATCCCTTTCTCCTTCAAATATTTCTAAACTTCAGACATCCCAACTCCATTGAATTTTGCCTTCAAATCTAAACACCACTGAATGAATTTCAGTTATTTTATTATTGGCTGCTAAAATATTCACTGCAATTGGTGGGTGAAATGGTGTGTCAATGTAATTTGACTTGTAACTGGTCGTTGACAAATGATGTGGTTCGTTATTATAACTATGTATAATTAGGACTTTTAAAAATTAAGCTACGAAATTTTTGTTAAAAATTTTGTTATATAATGTCATATTTGCTGGGTCACACAGATATTCATTGTGGACTGCGAGTTTCACACCATTAGCTTAATGTAATAAAAGTATTTTACTAATCAAATAAATAAAGCATTACCCCATGATAACTAAATTATTCAACTTATAAAATAATGAACTCGAATTCTTTACACTGCATTTTCAATTCTACTATATACTTATAGAATATTTTTAAAGTTTTAAACATTATATGTATTACAAAAACTAATTATAACAAAAACTATTTAAAAACTATTTATAATTATTAAATTATAAAATCATAAAAAAGAAGATTGTTGCAATATAAACATAAAGATAATGCAATTGCTATTCTCTTACTAAGCACGTTTCTAATTAATATTACTCATCTATTTTTATCTATTTAGAAGTGAATAGACAAAGCTTAAATGATTTTTCAAGTCAGTAGAATTATATCAGTTCGCTTGGAAAATACAAAACATATTGTTTTCAAAACAGATATTCATACAAAAATTCATTCATTAATTCAAAAAAATTTAAAATTCATTCATAAATTAATTCATTTAATAAACAAATATTAAAGAAACTGACAAATTCATAATTCGTACGATACCGATTACAAATATTTACAAGTTTCAGGTAGAAAAATTGACAATCGCTTCAGTAAAATGTCAAAAAATGAACATAGTTTATTTTTTCCTAGATTTTCAGCTTTTATCAATCAAAACAGATTTAAGTCAATAATATTTAAAAACAGACCAACATAACACATCTAATGACAAAATTAAAAGTTACAAAAGACAGAAAAAAAGATGCAAGTTACAAGAAATATGTTTTTTTCACACAGAATGTCAATATTATAACGTATAAACAAATTAAAACAACTTGTCATTTCGAGACAATTTAATTCTCAGTATAAACACGGCGATCTTGCGAAACCGCAAGAGCATGGAACGGGGGCAAGTCTACATTTGGTACACAAGTTTTACGAAATTATTCTATATCAAGTTCTATCCTAAGTATTATTTTAAATATCTACTCAAATATAATGTAAAATATTACTTACCTGCAGCATTCCTTTAAATTTTCAGCACTAGAAGAGTAACTACAGCTGTAGTAATTAGCAGACAGAATACTTGATTCTTCCCTCAACCTCGTAAGTTCCCAATACAGTTCACTTGTTACAGAAAAGAGAGGTAAAATGTCGTAAAATCCCATTAATGTTGCCAGTTTGATGTCTAATAATCTTCAGCACCTAAAATCAGCTGATTCAAAAAGACTTGAATCAAACATTTATCAGATAGGAAAGAAATTAAATGCAATTATTCCGTTAGATTTTCAAAGAAATATGAAATAATCATACATTATAAATCTATAAAAATGAATTTAAAAAATGCAAAAAAATTGTGCATGATGTGATGTGATGTGATGAACAGAATTAGCAAGCGATGAGCAGGCTCAAATTCAAAGAAATTAGCAAGTACAATCAAATATCTTTTTATCATTATTCGTTTTAACGATTTTTGTAATTTTTTAGCAAAATGAAGCGATAATTTTACGACCAAATGAAACGGCTAACAAGACGAAATGGAAGACGCTGAATTGAGAGGTTGGAGAGCTTTTTGTTATTCTTTATGAAGTAATTTTCGAAAAATAACGAAAACAAGTTTTTGATATTTTCAATTTAGCAGCTTAAAGTTACCTGAATTACGTATATGTATCATATTTCAAAAATAAGGGCATAATTTTTGTTTTTCCGACTGAAACTAGCCTCGATCGGTGTGGCCGATCCCCGAGTAGTCATTCGCGATCTGCGCGAGAAAAAATAATTCTGTTCTCTGTCGGCAAGTATATCTTCGTACTGAGAGCTTTTGGAATAAGTCACTAATGTTAAAATCGTTATATTTTTTAAAAAATATCCCAAATAGTTAATGAACCTCCGTCGCTTGAAAAATCTTCAACCTAATATAAAGGCTCCATTTCTTTTTGGAAATGTAACATTCCTCAGTTTTCCTTTTGTCATGAGGGTGATCTGGATCAGTGTTAATGGCTTCATGCTACTTTTATCCAATCGTCCAAAGGAATTTTCAACACCTGTCTAGGAGCCAGCCCTCAGGAGTTGCAGCCTTCTTTTTATAAAATTCGCTTTACGATCCGTGAATTAGTTCTTAGACTTTCATTGAATTGAATTATAAACGGCAAGAAAAATTCGCCTAGTTCTTAGGTATTTCTTTTAATGAAAACTGTAAAAGACAAATTCAAGCTGGCATTGAGTTAATGGCAAGATTCCTTTACTGCGCTCCCAGTGACGAAACTAGGCATTTTGGCGCCCGGTGCAAAATCTGCGATTAGCGCCCCTGCACCTACTCCCAACACCAACAAATAACACATAGATCTTAATTAAAATCTACCGTTCCATACTGAAAAAGGACTGGCGCCTAAAAATGAGAAAAGGAAAACACTACTATACTTGTAATATTTAATAAAGGAAAACAAAAACATGTGTATAAATTAATTTTGTTTGACCTAATACAAATGCCAAGTTCAAGTTTTGCATAGCGTACGTTAGAAAAAACATGTGCAATAATATAACAATGATAATATCCTAACTAAGTGTTCCACTTGAAAAATTAATGTTTCAAACAATTTTTCAGATGGATAAGTTAGTTTAGTCTGTTAACCATTAAACACTCAAATTATTTTAGTTTAATTTTCCTCTTCTTTGCTTTAAAAGTTTTTATTACATCATCGTAAGAAATCTCTGATCCCTTCTCATGCTCAATATAAATCTCTGCAAGATTAGAAATGCGGTCTTGCTTGGTTAAGTTTCTTAAATAGTTTTTTATGATTTTAAGTTTGCTAAAACTTCGCTCATTCGATGCGACAGAATCTGGTAGAGTCAAGTAGATTCTTAGGGTCGTGGTCAAATTTGAATAGTTTTCATGAAGACCAGTTGTATATAAATAATTTTAAAAGTCAAGGGCAGTAGAATTTAGCTTACTCTTTTTTGATTCATTTCCAGCTAAATTGTCGCTACTTATCACAGTATACTTAAAACTCTCTATGTCAACAGATAGTTCATCCTTGTCCATGTCATCTCGGTACAAATTTGCTAAAGTAGCAGCCTTCTCTCTTAAAGTTTTGTTATCAAGAGTCGTCAGTTGTTTGGGAGACAAGAATCCGAAATATTCATTCACCTTTTGCATTGATTGAAATCGTCTCTCTAACTCAGCTTCTATTCTATCATTCACTTGCAGTAAGGCAAGTTTGAATTTTTTTATGTTGAGAAATGTCAGAGCTTTCATCTTCACATTTTTTATCAAAAAATTTCTCTTCTTTCTCTTCCTTACCTCCTTAAAAGACGGGTCTACATTAAGAGCAAGACAAGATTGTTCTGCTTCTTCAAGGATTTCATACACAATTGTACCTCTACAATCTTTTATTTGTGCAGTCTTTTAAAGGTGCGTACTATATACAAATTTCAGAGAAATTTGTTATGGTTATAATAATTAAGTCAAATATAACAAAAAATAAAGTGATGATAAAAGATAAATGAAACACACCTTAAATTTATTCATTCTTGTGATTATGAGAAACACCAGCCTGATGTGTACTGGCGATTTATTCGATGTTTGGACGTATATTTGGTAGGCACACTCATTTCCTCATCAATACATTGAAGATTTCCTTTCTTTTTACACATAATGGTGGTGAGGGGGAAATATCCTAATTCACATAAATATGATGTTGAAACTTGCAGTAAAAAGTTTAAAGCTTTTTTAGATATTGACACATATTCTTCTTTTATGGAAGACCAAAAAGCAGAAGCGGCCCGAGGTAACTTTACCAACAGGGCAAAGCAACAGTATGGCGCCACCCCCGCACACAAAACCATGCTATTTTTTTAAAAATTCTATAATGTCTGTATTCTAAAAGTTGAACAAACCTAATTTTTTAGAACATGAAAATATGCATGTTTTACCTGCAAATATGACTTAACTCATGATGAAAATCTATAAACTCCAAATATATTTAAGATTCTATAGTGGTCTTATTTAATTTGAAATAATTTAACAAATTTATTTTAAAAATACAATATTTGCCGTTTTTCCGGAGCTCTCGTGTTTATTAAACAATTTTTTCCCTTCGAGCTCCCGCTTCGGTGCCACGGGCCCAAGCCTCAAGCCGGCCCTGCCAAAAAGGTTTCAAGAGACAATTCCTTGTGTTTAATCATAAGGGGAAAATTGCAACCAGAAAGGTTAGCTGCTTGCAATGAAAACTGTTTTTGAACTGGAGAACTGATAACAAAAATAGTAAATATATTTGTTTTTATATCTGGACACATATTTCTCTGGAATACCATAGGGCTCACTCGAAAATCTTCTAGGGCGCACCTTTTGAGAACCACTGCTTTAATGTGTGCCTAATGTAGACAAAATTCGAAAGGACAACCACTTGTCCAGTGATAGTTTTGAAAAACTGATACTTCACAAAGAAAACGAGCATATTAACCCCACTTACCTTCATTGGTATTTGCTTTTAGCCACGATGACAAAATGAGGAGGACAAATGACTTTGTTTCTCTCTCTCTCTCTTTAGCTTTTTTACGGTTTTCAGCGCCCGACAATTTTCTGGACATCTTTCTTTGAGTAGCAGAGTGAGGTTACGTTACGGAATTTTCTTCTACCGTCCGTCTCAATATCCAAAGACTGCCCCTTTTGGACGACTTTACTCAGTAAAGGGGTGATAGGGGGTGTAATATGAGTCCATTTCCAGAGTCCGGACCGGCGCATACGCGGAAGCAGGCTGTAGTGCGATGCGTACCCACATTCCTACGCGAATCCATAAATCACACCCCTCAGCGACCTGCGTCTCGTTACGCTGGCGTTACTTGGGTTTTATCAACAGACACATCTTAATTTTACGTAATTATTTCATAACATTACAACTGGTTTTGATTCCGGGCTAGAATTTAAACAGAAAATTGACATTTAGTAAAATATATTTTTATTTTTATACTATTTTTTTTATTTTTCCCCTAAATTGTTCACCTCCCATGGGCTGGCGCCCCCTCCTGACTGGCGCCCGGGGCAACTGCCCCGGTTGCCCCCCTCTTGTTTCGTCACTGTGCGCTCCCATTATAAGGAGTCACCTTCATCGGATGAACATTCAGTTACCGTGCGTAACTAGGATACATATTTAGAACGCTTGATAGCAATTAGTTTGCAGCAAGCTTGCAACATATTTGACATGACAAGAGTGGCAGCTTGAAACAAGTTTGACATGACAAGAGTGCAAGCTTGCAACAAGTTTACGCAAGCTTCGAAGTCACCATGGGACGAACTTGCAGCAAGCTTGCCGCGTCAAACTCATTGCAAATTATAGCAAAAACAGAGTACGAACACAACCCGGATTAGAACTCGCGACCTACCGGTTCGGAAGCTGACGCGCTAACCACTAGGCCAGTTAAACTCTGAGAGGAGAAGATAGATTTCGTTAATACATCGTTCGATTCGATTCGTATACGATTTATTTTAAACTGTTTTCTTGATTTCATTAATTTTTTGAGTTGAGAATATGATTTGAAGTCAAAGAGAGAGCGATTTTCGCTAATAACTACGTTCTGCTAGTAGAATAAATTATGAAATTAGAGTTCAAAAGTAATTACTTTAAAATGGAACAAAATATATAAGTTTATTTTCAACAAACATTGACTGTTCTTTCGGTTTAATTTTGTTTATAAACGTTAAAATTTCAACATTCAGAAAAAGGCGATATAGTTTTCTTTAAAGTGCGAGTGCTATATTTAGTAAAAGATGGAAAATGTTTCAAAAATTTTTTTATAAAAAAGTTAGTTTTTTTACAAATTATCATTGATTTATTGAATTAATAAAAAGAAGGACGATCTAGGAGATGCTATTAAAAATCGGATGTTTTTTAAAACAGAGACAAAGATAATTATCTCTTTGTGCTATCTTTGTAGCAAGCTTGTTTTGCCAACTTACAGCAAGCTTGCAATGCAAAGGAGGTGGCGCTATTTGTCACGGCGAACTTGCACACAAGTTCGCTTCAAGTTTGACGTGTCAAATTTGCTATGACAAGGTAATATCAAGTCAAAATCACACTTGCTGCAAACTTAAGTGCTATCTGGGTCTTGTCCTCCTACCTTCCTTTTCGATCCCCTCCCCCTCCCAATGAGATGCGAGCTGAACAGGAAGCTGAACTAATATTTGAGTAACTCTTCCAATTTTAAACCTGTTATCCCAATCTTTATTTCTTGAACCGTCTTAAGATTTTATTTTTTGCAATGTCAGATATTTCAAAAGACGATATAAAATAATTTTCTGTATATTTTTCAAACTGTTTCAATCTTTTCTAGTAATCTAATATTTAAAATTCATGAAAAAAGGCAGCAATTAAAGAAAAGGAAAAATTATTTGAGCATTATTACGTACACTATTAATTGTTATATGTTAATAGACCATCAATTTTCTTTGGAGGAAATTTCAATGAAGCTATAAATGTTTAAAAATACGGTAGCTTAACACGCTAATCGCTAGTGAAGCAAGTGTGTCTCACAGGTATTGTATTTCTTCGGGCCGTGTGAAGCAAGCATGAATTCTTTTGCTTTTTTATCCCTAGCTCAGCGACGATTCACACTGACCATATAAATACATAATAACAGGTAAAGCGTGACCTACCCAATAAAATAAGCTGGTTGGCTTACGTAAAGGCCGCCAGTTTTGTTCTAGGAGGCCGCGTCAGACAAATTTGCTTCATTCACTTCACTGCGTTCAAAAACATTATTTTTGACAATTTTTGCCAAAAAATAATTATGTCACTATTTTTATGATTGTGCATGTAAAATGAATCAGTTGTTTCCCATGGCTCCAAGGGCGTATCCAGGGGGAGACTTTGGGGGCTCAAGCTCCCCCTTTGGATCTGAAATCATAAGGCTGTCTAGAATGCTATATATTGATTTTTTTTAAACTTTTCTTATTTAGACTTTCCAGAAAAGTAATCAGCAAAAAGTAAGACACCAGTGTGCATTGGAATGGGGAGAGAGGCCTTCTCCAATCCCAAAATGGCGAACAAATTGACTTTTTTTACAGCTGGGGGGCTAATGATCATCCAAGGGGCAAGAGGTTTGTTGCAGGACTTTCGTGGGGAATCATTGATAACCCCTGTATACAAGTACTGCATACTGATACAGTACTGTGCGGTGATCATATTATGGTTCAGTCAACGAAGGAAAAATAGAAAAAGAAAATGGTGTAGTTTTGATTTGAAAATTGGCACAGTTGTTGGGGGTAGTGTCCTAAACGACATACTAAAAGTCTCAGCCGGTAGGGTTACGCGGGGGTGCAGGGGCGTTTAAAGGGGAGCATTCTCAGTTTTCCTTAAATATCTCGAAAACTATGGGTCCTAGCGAAATGTCTCAATTACAAATTTAAACTACATTAAATTTCCTACAAAACTAGTCCTAAATTTTTTGTAGCATAAAATTTTAGAAGACACAAGGGGATTTAAAAGTGAATATTTTTAAAATTCCTTATTGTAGTGGTAAAATCAATTAAAAGTGCTGAAGCAACAACCTTCAGAAAGACCTCATGCCTATACACTAATTATACAAGGATAGTATTGTATGTGTCGAGAGTAGTGGCGGTGTCAAGGCGGGGGGCGACAAACCTATTTGATGATCAGTCGTGCTCTCTTCCTCCACTCACGTCCGTTCCCCTCCACTAGATCCCTTTACTCAGTCTTTTAGTTCTGTTAAAGCTCCAAATGAGTGTATTTAAACAGTATACTCTAAATCTACATATCTATACTCAGTTTAATTTAGAAGCTCGCAACCAGTCTGTCACAGTTCGACAGAGACATATTCTTGCCATTTAAGAAATAAGACCAGGCATGTCCAATTACTAACACAGAAAATGGCTTCTAAAGGAAATGAAACGATAGTCGCTACGGGGATGCTGATACTTATGTTGTTAGAGAAAGCAACTTCTCATCCCAAGGAAAAGACGTAGACCTAGTCGTGATAGTGATTGCTTTGGCACCACTAGAAACTAACATTTATTTTATGGAGCCTGGCAAGGAAAAAGTAGAAGCTAAATTATTTTTTACAAGAAAACTGCAGAAAGAATTTTCTTTTGCCCAAACCATCCTTCTTCTCCATGCATTCAGTGGCTGCGACATAGCACTAGCTATTTATAGAAAAAGCACTATCCCAGATAGCATGTACACTTGCAGCAAGTTTTATTTCTTTTGATATTAGCTTGTCATGACAAACTTGATGTGGCAACTTTGCAGCAAACTTCTTGCAAAGTAACAAAGCATAATCGACCAATCCACTTGCAAAACAAGTTTTCTGTGAAGTTGTTATGACAAACTTCACACCACGATTGCCAAACAAGTTTGCTGCAAAGATTATACATCACACTTCCAGATAATATTTGTCTCTGTTTTAAAAAACATCTGATTTTTAATAGCATCTCCTAGACCTTCCTTCTTCTTATTAATTCAATAAATCAATGATAATTAGTAAAAAAATTAACGTTTTTATAAAAAAATTATGAAAAATTCTCCATCTTTTTACTAAATATAAAACTCGCACTTTAAAGAAAACTATGTCGCCTTTTTCTTAATGTTGAAATGTTAACGTTCATA
>BGPR01026917.1:0-21148 GCA_013235015.1 Araneus ventricosus | reverse complement strand
AAAATAATTATCACCTGAAATATCAAAATAATTGTAATATAATTTTTAAAAAATTAAAAACTTAGATCACTCCTATGCACCAGAAGTGGGCCACCCAGATTTGTCAATTGTGCCAAAGAAAAAAGAATAAAATCATTATATTTAGTAATAATAACAATATATTAACATTATACACTATAAAAAATGCAATAAAAATGGCTTGATATAGGTGAAATTGTTTATTTATTGATTCTAGTCACATGAGATTTACATTTTTTCTCTAACAGCCAATTTTTTTATTAAAGGTATATGTTAATTATCGATCTTTCATTTTAAGTTCTGTTTGGGGCATTATAGATATTAGATCTTGATATTTTATGTTGAATAAATCTTTTTTTTCTTTTATCATCTTCCTTCTGCAGCCAGAAAAGAGCCCTTTTAAATGGTGATGGAATATTTTTCGATGGTCCAGTAATGCAATAGTTATTATTGTCTGCCTCGTTACAGAGCCCAACTAATTCTTGAATATCAGTCTTTTCCTCAACAGTACTATAAAATATTTATTATTTAAGTAATTGGTCAGAATGTTCCATTAGTGTACCAGTAGTGGGCTATTAGTGTATCAGAAGTGGGCCATGTGGCCACTACTGGTTCTGATAAAAATAAAGCACATCTAATTAAATAAAAAGACTTTACAAGATATAACCTTCTTATTTAAACATCACAAAACAGTCTATTTGAGAGAAAGCATGTGCTCCAGTACTGGCCTCGCTAGGCCCACTACTGGAGCATTTAGTAAAACATTGATCCAAAAGTGGGCCACCCTTCACTATCCATAAATTATCAATATTATTTAATTTAAAGATAGTTTATAATACATTCATTATATAATCAAATAATATCAATAACAATTCATTTTAAAAACAAATAGAATGTATGCTAAAAAATAGTTGAATGAAGAGTTACCTCTTAAGGAAATCACTAAGAATAAGCTAAAAATGCTTCTCTCGGAGACCAACTTCAGCAACAAACTTTCTAGCTCCTAACTGAACAGGAAATAAAGGCTGTGCCTTTGGTATTTAGTTGATAAGGGTTTCAGCCTACCAGAGGCAGATCTCTTATTTCATTGGAATGTTGGAATTTCTTGTTTTTCAACTTAAAAATTCAAGTGGCCCACTACTGGTACGTGGCCCACCACTGGAGCACTTACCTTAGTGCCAAATCGAAGATGGCCGAAATTTGCTAAAAATGACCGTTTTTCAAATGTCCATATCTTGGCCAATAATGGACAAAATGTTTTACAAATTGATATATGAGGGTTACACCACCATAAGTTTTAGTGGTAATTTTTTTAAAAAAAATCTGTTACTATGGAGCAACACTCATTGGGTATCTACACATGGAATGACCCTTGTACCAGGTGTCATAAGAGTTTAAAATTTGTTCAAAATGGCGAATTGTGGGAAAAGAAAGCGTGTAGTGGTGTCCACGTAGTTGTGATTAGATGCCTTAAAAAGGATTGATAAGGGCGAACGTTTGAAATCTATTGCCTTATTTTTTTTGGTGTAGGTGGAAGCACTGTAAGTGACTGGAAGAAAATGAGGAAAGAGATGGAGTCATTTTGTAGTAAATTAGAATCCTGGTCCACTCTGAGGGAACCGAAGCTGGAAAAATTGTATGACGCACTGCTTCTCTGGTTTAATCAAGAATGAGCTAATGGAAAACCAATTAGTGGACCAATTATTAAAGAAAAGTCTGTTCTTCTTCATATGAAAATGGGGGGAAATGAAGATTTTCAAGCAAATGAAGGCTGACTGAACAGATAGAAAAAAAGGCATGGAATCCACGTGCTCAGTATTTGTGAGGAAAAATTGTCTTCAGAGCCTGAGGAAGCAACCAAGTTTTTAAAAAATTTGAAGATCTGGTAAAGGAGAAAGCTTTATCCAAAAAGCAAATATACAACGTAGATGAAACTGGCGTACATTATAGAATGCTTCCAACAAAAACTTTAGCCTGTAGAAAAGGAGCCGCAGCACCAGGATATAAAAGAAGTAAAGACAGATTGACTGTGTCTTTATGCGGCAATGCTGCTGGTATGCATAAACTGCCGGTAATGCTAATCGGAAAATACGTCAAGCCAAGAGCTTTTAAAAACATCAATGTTAAGTCTCTCCCAGTTCACTATAGAGCTTCGGAAGACTGCTTGGATGAACCAAGAGTTATTCATAGAATGGTTTCATTCTGAATTTGTTCCATCTTTAAAAAACATCTCCAGAAGTTACCAATAAAAGTGCTGCTTGTGTTGGATAACGTGCCATCTCATCCAAGTGAAGAGGAATTAAAAGATGGTAACATTGAGGCCATGTTTTTGCCATCAAACATGACGGCTTTGAAACAGTCCATGGATCAGATCAAGAGAAGGTATAGAAGAAAGCTTCTGACAGCTTTGAGTGAAGAAGATGGCAAAAACGCCAGTGTCATCGATTTATTGAAACAAATCAACATTAAAGATGTTGTGTATATGATAGCCGAACCATGGTTGGAGCTACCCGAATCCACGCTAGTGAAGTTGCGGCCAAAAATTTGGTCATCAAATCAAACCGTTGAAGAAGAGGCTGTCTTTTTCACAGAGATAACTACAGCCATCTTTTTATCAGCATTTAAAGATCTTGATGAATGTCAAGACGTCGATACAGAAGACGTGGAGCAATGACTGGCCTTTGACAAGGATCTCTATAAAGAGACTTTGTTGGATGAAGACATCATTGGCACCGTCACAGATGGGGTTCAAGATATGATGATGGAGACGACATCATTGAAAATACCACATCCCTCGTATCTCATATGGATGGAATGAAAGCTTTAGAAGCGACATTATGCTATGTGGAGCAGCAATCATCAGTTTTCCCCATTGATGTGATGCTGATAAAAAAAATGGCAAAACTATGCGGGAAGTTGCTGAACTTCTGGGCTTCAGCAGAAAAGAGTACTCATTTTTAATGGTATGTAACTTATAATACTTTAATACATTGAAAAAATGACGCAATATTTTAATTGTGTATTTATTTATAAGATAAATACATCCAAACTTTAATTTATTTCACTTCTCCGGTTTATCTGGATTTTCATTTAACCGTCTTATCCTCGGTCCCATTTAAGCCGGTTAAGAGGGAGTCCCACATAGATGGAGTAATTATTGATCACTGGTAATTCCTGATCATTGTTATTTCTTGTCATAAATATTATCAGAAATAGCTAATAAATATAATTTTAGTTATTTAAATGACAGTTCATATTTATTAACTCTAATCACTATAAAACATATTTTAACTGTAACCACAGTGTTTTATTTTTTCTTACTGTAAGCAAGAAAAAAAATGTTATAATTTGCATCATTTCTAATTTGTCTTAACTTGCTTGTATCTTAATTCTATGTTTGCAGATTTTTTAATTGATAATTTATAAGCTTATTAAATCAGTCTGATAAATATGGTGAGAAACTATAAACCTAAAAAAGATGCTAAGCTTCTAGAAGTCAAAATTAATGAAGCTGTTTCAAAGATTGAAAATGAAAGTTTCAGTGCGAGAGCTGCTGCTAAAGCTGCTGAAATTCCCTTCTCAACTTTACACTCTTACTAAATGAATTTAAAGAATCCATCAGTAAAAAAACATGTGGGAACTGTTTCCTATATTCATGCAGAACACGAGAATGAATTGACTGCTTGCCTAAAGAGTGTGGCAAGATGGAGATTTCCTTTGACTCATGAAGACATTAAAATAACTTTTGGATTTTATAATTAAAAATAAAGAAGGTACACATGAATTAGCTGTTCACTTACAAAAATATTGTCGCTTCAAAGATAATATACCTGGGGAAGATTAGATGAGTTCATTTGTGCGTAGGCATAATCTACGGCAAAAAAGCCCATTATTCTCCAAAGATCCCTAACATGACAGAATTGAAAAAATAAATTCAAATATAATTTTTATGGTCCTATATTTTCCTTAAATGGAACTGACCCATTCACTGTTGACTATGCAGCAATAAACAGTGTATATAAATGTTTTAAAAAAAATTTGCAATGATTCAAATAAATCCTCTTATCAACTGCTTAACTATGTCTTGTTGGTTTATTTATTTGATCTAATGTATTATTTGTTAATTACTTTTGTTTAAACCATTTTTTAAATGCCTCTTCACAAAAAACAACTAGGTGATCAGGAATTACCCCGATCCAGGGGTAATTCCTGATCACTGAAAATTTTAATTTTTAAAGAAAAGAAGGTTGCATAGGACTCATCTCGTAATTCGTCAAATTTTACCAAAAATAAAATTCTACCTTCAACAGTTTGTTCACAAAATGGATGTTGGTGTTTTTTTTATCAGGAATTACCCTATGTCCTTGGTAACCCTATATATATTTTCTTTTGTTTATTGATATAACTCTGATTTCTGTAAGCTGAACTCAATGTCAGTCTGGTTTGTGCATGTTGTGGAAAGTGTCACAACCCCTCACATTAATTGGTGTCACTCTCCAGAGTATATAGCATACATTCAACTAAATAGTTTGCATTAGACGTTTTATTTAAATCTTGGTAATTTCCATTGTAAAATATAAGGAAATCTTGTGTTTCTTAATCAAATAAATAGAAACTTGGAACTGCATTAGTGTTTTAAAAGTTTAAATATAAGTTTTTTGTCTGTATATTTTTTTAAAAAATGTATGAATACTGTGTGTTTAAAAACAGTGTTTTATACATGGTTTTTTTTTATTATCAAATATTTATTATTTTTTAGCATTTCTTATTTTTAAAATTATATTTTATATATTTATAGAGCATGCAACTGGATTGTGTCAACAAGAGAAAAACATGGCCTTAGAAAAATACAAAAATTTGATAATTACTGGGTCCCAAAAAAACGTAAGTTTACTGATGATAAACTCACCAAAGAAAACAAAGATTTCTTACAAGAAATTATCAACGAAAAATACCTGAAACCAGGAGAAAGTCCTTTAAGAGAACAGATGAGCACTGATAGAGCTCAATGGACTCCTGAGTAAGTACAAACTGGACATTGTTCTTTATACATCAATAGATGAAACTTCCCCTATCCCAACCTCCTGAACATTACTCTGCACCCTGTTTGTGTATTCTTCTTTTTGCTTCACCAGGAAGAAATAAGACCTTGATATTAATTCTTGATCATTTAGATTTATAAAAAATTAGGCTAAATACTATAATACTAGAACTAATAAATATCATTAGAAAAAATTGGTTTCTGTCTTTTAAACCCTTTTTTGAAGGGGCTGGTGTATGGAACCATTTGGGAGTGGCAGTGTATGAAGTACGTCAGGTCATTCTATCCATCCTCTGCTCCAAATTTCCACCAATTTTTCTTAGTTTATTACTTTAATCTGTTCAGGAACCATAATACAGGGAAGTGGAGAAAAGAATTACGGATGTAACGAATATTTGGCAACTGTTCTGTATTCAGCCCTTTTGCCAGATATTCAGCTGACTGAATACTAAGCAAATATTAGGCTGAATATTTTCAAGATAATTTTTTAAAAATATGCTATTAAATAATAAGACAAAAAATATTTCCGAATTATATTTCATTGTATTTTTTATCCAAAAGAACTCCTAACAATTACTCAGTTTTAAGTTACATAGTACGTAAATGTATTTAATAACTTTACATGTCATTTATCATTATAAAGCATGCAATTATTAAAATTTTGGGAAGTTTTTATTTACCATCAAAAGTGTAGTGTTTTTAAGAAGTAGGTATTCGGCCTCATTTTTGGCCGGTATTCAGGTATATTCATCCTCATTTTTACCACGTTTTTATTAACTCGCTTTCTTGTCTGTCTGTCTGTTCGGTACAAATCTTGCGATTGATTTTAAATTAACTTCCCGATGAGCTGGAGACTTGAAACTTTAAACATAGTTCAGAACTAGATGACAATGCATTATTAATTCGCTTTCTTGTCTGTCTGTCTGTCCGTTTGTCTGTCATTTCATATTTTGAATGATCCGCAATACGTTTTTCATTATATCTTGAAAACTATTAACATTACAGACTTGGTTCTTGGGTATATGGATGACCCATGGGATCATCGAAGCACCCCAATATTTTAGCCATATCTTTGCGCATGCGCAGTACGTTTTTCATTATATCTCGAAAACTATTAACATTACAGACTTGGTTCTTGGGTATATGGATGGACCATGGGATCTTCGAAGCACCCCCATATTTTAGCTATATCTTTGAGCATGCGCAGGACGTTTTTCAATATATCTCGAAAACTATTAACATTTACAGACTTGGTTCCTGGGTATAAGGATGGCCCATGGGACCATCGAAGCACCCCATATTTTAACCACATCTTTGCGCATGCGCAGTACGTTTTTCATTATATCTCAAAGATCTCTGCGTCACATAACTTACTTTTTCAGGAAAATAACAATTTTTTATTTATGATCAGGTGAAGAGAAACTGAAATAAACCTGAAATTTGCCACATGTCTCCGTCATAATCTCATCAAGATGTTTAAAATCGATTGCAAAATTTCACACACAGAAGACTAAAAAGCAGAAAATAATTATTTAAAAAAATAAAAATTTTAATAGACCACGTTTTTAAAACGGACTAAAAAGTATAAAATAATTTCTTCTAGCCCCATACAGATTTAAAACGAAAAACGTGGGGCGCATGCAATATTTAATAGTAAGAAGTGTAGGGAGTAGCTGTCGTTGAGAAAACTCACACAACAGTTCATATCATTTCCATTGCAATAAAATTGTTAGTGAGTGAAATAAACTATTTATACATCAATTATCTATTACATGCGCCCCACGTTTTTCGTTTTAAATCTGTATGGGGCTAGAAGAAATTATTTTATACTTTTTAGTCCGTTTTAAAAACGTGGTCTATTAAAATTTTTATTTTTTTAAATAATTATTATTCGTTACATTCCTAAAAAGAATGACAGATAAATTAGAAAAAAAAACAAAATTTATTCGGCATATTGAATAAACAAGCATTACCCAAGAATGGGCTCCAGTTTTTTGTCGATTGTAAATTGGTCATAAGGTGTAGTAATAACTATAAAATTTTTGAAAGGGTCAAAAAGATCCTCTCACTCTATTTAAGTTGTCAGTTTTTCTGTATGTGCCCTTCGTATCTGTGTCGCCGAATCTGATGATAGCACAAAGTTTCTGAATCATTTGAAACCCATGATCCACTGAAAAATTTCAATTCTGGTGCCATCTTTTGCCCACACTTTTTCCATATTGATTTTTGACTTTTTTTTGCACCCCAGTAAGTATAAAATACCAAAAAAGCCAGAACTTTTTTTCTCTGTTGGCATCGTAATGTTGTTTTAGAAATTTTGAGGGGGGTCATCCACGGTCCTGTTTCGTTTAAGGGATATAAATGTATACTGTATGAAAGCATCAATCTTATCAGTGTTTATAATCTTCTGGAAAGAAGAAAGCTTGTCTTGTACTTCACAGTTTTTGGAAAACGGAAGAACTGTTTTCAACAAATTTTTTTGAAGTGTTTTTGCGAAATTGCTCCTCAGAGGAGTTTTCTTCCATTTATGAATTTCATTTACTTCTTTCAAAACCTTCCCACTGACCATTTTCTTTTCATATTGTTTTTACAAAAAAAAAAAAAAATCATTACCTATATTTCTGACATCTTCAACATTAATAGAATCGTCATGTGTAGGAGAAACATGATGTGATAAGGAAGCTTGTCGGGTTCAAGAATATCTGTGTAAATTTCTGAGTCGGTTTCATGATTCAGAGCATTAATGAACTCTGATTGATCAATATCAGAAGTGCAGTCCACAGCTTGGAGTGCTTTTTCTTCCAAAAATTCTTTAAAAAACCCACTGATAATCTTCAAGAGGCACAATAAATTTTATTGTTGTACTTAGAGAGGGTGGCATAGTGGCGTACTGAGTTCGCTGATGTGACACAAGCACAAAAAAATTGCTTAGAATTTGAGGCAGAAGTCAGATTGAATGAATTGGCAAGACCCATTGTGCTCGAGGGATGTTTCTATTAGGCTAGAGGGGTAAGGAGAGGAAAGTCGAAAATTCACAGCAAGAAAAAACTCACTGGCATACTCTGTAAGCCAGCCTCTTCGACTAAGGGTTAAAATAGTATAAAAATTATTGTAGTGTATTAATTCTCTTGGAAGTTCCTAGTGAATAAGTGAGCCAAAAGGTCCAAAATTTGACTTAATTTTTAAATAATTCAATTTTTTTAAAAAATGGCCCTCAGATACACGTCTTCCGCATTCAAATTTTACCTATGCAAAAGTTGGTAATTGTAGGTTCAATGGTCTGTTCTGGAGATCACCAATAGAAATACTTTTTATTATTATAATTGTTAATGGTGTAAAAAAAAAGTTATTTAACTGTTAACTGCAAATATCTGATTTTTGAAGGAAAAAAAAAAGACCTGTTTAGTTGAAATTATCAAAATCTTATTAAATTTCTCATGCCAAGTTATATTTTATTTATGTTTCTACTTTCATAGTGCTGTGTTATTAGTCTTATTTTTTTACTTAATAATGTTTTTAAAATTGATTTCTTTCATTTGTTGTTTTTAGATCTGTGAGGGCTGGTCTTATTGCTAGAAAAATAGGAATTTACCCAATGTGGACAAAATCAGGGAAAAGAATAATGACAACTTTATTACAGGTATTTGTCTTTTTTTTAAAAAACTAAGTAGTGTGCAATCTAATATTTTTGTTATTAATTATTTTTATTGCTAATTAGTAACTTCACCAACTTTATATGAAGCATTATATTTTTATTTTTCAATTTTTTTTTCAATTCACTTTTCTTATCAACTTATAAAATGTCTTTAAACAGTGATGTGCATTCAACCAAAGCAAGTGAAGCAGTGCTTCTGTAAGAAATTTGTTTTCTGAGATGCAGTCTAATTATATGTTTCAATTTCTTTTCTCTGGAAAACTTTCAGAATCATGATTGCTTTTCCTTTGTCACTACAGACAAATGGCAGAACACATTTCGTATTGAACTGCTGTTGCCTCCAGTGGTTTGGGCTTTCCAGTCGGACGTGGGCATAATGTAAAAATGAGTGTTTAAAGTAAGCAAGTGATTTGTGTTTCGTCTGGGCAGGATGTCATCTTCCTTTTGGTTCTGCTGAGTTCATGCTGATTATGTAATATACTTTCTCTATTATTCTAATCAAGTATCTCGTTGTAGTGGCCCGGCATTTATGCTTCCATGCCAATGATAGGTGCAATGTAAAAATGCGTATTTAAAGTGAGCAAATGATTCATGCTTTGTCTCGCTAGTCGTCACTGGTTCCATTGAGTTCATGCCCATTATGTCATATTCTTCTTCGCACTGATCATATGACTTTTTAGAGAGGATGTAGAGTTTGTGAAAATAAGGAGAAAAAATGCAAAATGAAATTTTTTTGCTATTGATTACTCATTTATGAACAGCATTGGTTCCTGTTACTTGTTATGTGTCGAGTGGTAGCTTTGTGTTTGTGTGCTATTTTATTTTAGTTCTTCGTTGTATTTTTGTTGTGTTCAGCCTTTTTTTTGTGATTTTGGGATAATTTATGAAGATCTCTACTTGCTTATTTGCAGATCATTTAAAAAGACCATTTTTCACATGCATATTTTTGAGAAAAGCAAGTATATTTCACATAGAATAATTATGCAACTTACAAATCAAAAAATGTGATATTATTATACAGTTGATGCTCGTTATAATGACCCTCTGCATCCCACAGCAAAAGGTCTTTATAATGAGTGGTCGCTGTAGTGGATATAATTAAAAAATATACACATGCACGCAGGGCCGTACCGAGGTAATCCTGCGCCCTTGGCAGAACTGGCAAAGCTGCGCCCCCCCCCCTTACGTGACACATTCATTTTCATTAATTTTTCTTCCATTCTATAAAACCCCTACCCGGAAAAAATTACATTCCTGGAAATATTTTTATACACAAATTTAGTATATTTTATGATTTATTAAATAGGTTTAATAAAAATTACATATTCTTAAAGAATACTTCAATGAACTGTATTCATGAAAAATACTGTACACTACAAAATAAATGTATCATCAAATAAATTACAAAATGCATATATTTTCTAAAAGACAGAAAATAGAACAAAATCTATAATCTTATTGCTTATTGTAGCTATTAAACATTGGCTTTTGTGTGATGCATAATAAAGAGGAGAATTTATTTGTTTTGCACTATTTATAGTGTATAGTACATAAATTACTAATCTTTATATATAAAAGGCAAATACCATGACTCACTATATGCAAGAAAAATGTTTAACATTGATTGAAAACAAATAAAATAAACATATGTTTTATGACAGGAAACTTTTTTTTATTTACATATTCAAAAAACCTATTGGTAAACAACATTCCGTGTGAAGTATTTTTCGTTGTTTAACAATTTATTATAATTCAATAAATATGAAATTCTCAGTTTGTCAAACGTAAGTCAAAAGGTAAAATTTCAAAGGAATTCTTTTTCGAAATTCTAATCAAAACAAAGCACTTCTCTGCTTATCAAACGTTGCCAAAAAATATCAAATTATATAATCACGATTGCAATAAATAATCAGATGCATAGTGGCGTCCAAACTATATCACGCACATGATATACCACTGACGTGATTTACTACTTTCTATTAAAACACAGAAATTAATTTGAAATATATGATTAATATAATTTAAAATTTCTCGGGAACTATTGATCATAGTAAGATAAATTTTATATCAATCGATAGAAAATTTTATTTCAGTATTTTAGAGCTATTAAATTTGAAATTAGAACAACATTTATAGTAGTCATTTATTTGAATCTCCAGTTTTATCCTTTTTGTCGAAAAAATAATAATATTTTGTTCAGAAATTTCAGTCTGATATTATTTCATCAGATAACTTTCATTCTAAATTGTAATATAAAATACAACAATAACTATCTTAAATAACTTGAAATTTTAAAATTTTATTGAGTTAACTGAATTGTTGCTACTGAAAAGATGGGCAGACCAGCTTGTTAGTAAGGTACTTTGTTTAAAGTAATGTGTTATTGGCCAGTGAATGCTCTAGCAACTTTGAAACTTATGATGGATAACCACATGGTTTCTAAAATGAACAGTGTTCCTTTTTGTAATATGTACTATATACTTTTATATGTATATGTACTGTATATACATAAGTATATATGTGTACTGTATAATATGTATTATGTACTTTTAAAGAACTTAATCATGGAGCCACTGTTCTTTAATGCTTCTAAAATGTAGACTTAAATCAATTTCATTCTATTCAAAATGTTCTTTGGCTTAAGAATCAAAATTTTGGACACTGGAAAATCCTGCAAAGGACTCTGATCGAATATCAACAAATGTGAGCTGGAAATGGATCTGGCATGGACAAATCATGCATGATGTTAAAAACTGCACCAACAGTAATTATAAGTGACTTGATGGATCCTGTACTTAAAAAATGAATATTCTTTCAATAGTGCATGAACCCGAAAGTTCTCCTTAGTTTGAGTCATTTTCTCTTTTATGCTTTGATAGCATATATTCTGTCTTAACCTGGGATGCTGACTGTTTCTGACTGATCTTCTATTACCCTTTTTTCACCATTCATAATAACATTTTTATGTTCTTTTTACTCTGTTTTGCAGATAAATAAAAACATCAGTAAATATCCATTTCTATATCATAATGATATTCATAAATATGAGTGTGTGAAACTACTTAATTTCATTTTTCCACCAAAAGATCAGTTTTTCAGTTCTTAATCTATAATATTACCTCAAAATTCAAAATTTTATTAAAGGGTGCAAAAATTATAGATCTGTATAACACACAATAAGTATATTCAAACATTAATGATGAATTCTTAATTGAATTTTTTTATACAAAATAATTAACACTTTCATCCTTGCAATTAAAATTATTTCAGGACGGTAATATGTTTTTTGGGATACATCTTTCATATTTTTAGCATTCAGATAAAAGATAAATATATGAAAATAAAGGTTTTTTATTTAAAAAAAAGTGCTTTATTTGGGGAACCATTTCTTTATAGATCCTAAAACCTCATTTTCTGTTTTTTAACATTTCTTTCTTTTTATCTATTCATATTTTTCCTTTGTAGGTTGTGGATAACCATGTAATTAGGTACAATCCTCCTGAAATATTTTCTCAGTCAAAACATAGCAAAGATTATTTGGTTCCATCTGACTCTAGGACATATGGAAGTTTGGTCGTTGGAGCAGAAAGTGCTGATCCTCAACTGGTAAGAAAGGCCTAATAGTCATTAAATTAAGTAATTAAATAGTCATTAAAATTGTTGCATTAAAACTTATTAAAAGATTTCAGAATTCATACTAAATGTAGAGAATGTTAATTTATGTTAAGATAATTTGTAATCATATGTCTAACATTTCTCATTAACATGTTATACTTCAGTATTTTTATGACAAATTGCTGTTATTTGCTGTGTGAATTAATTATGAGAGTGTCATCTAATTGTGTGGATTAAAGGATTTTAGCATTTCAATGTGAAATGAAATTATAAATTGTTCTAGTAATTTAGTGTTTCTATAAAATACTAGTTGCTTAACTTTGTTTTCATAATTTCCCAGTAAAAATATTTATTTCTTCATTAGCCACATTATTAATTTGTATTGGGTGTAGAGCTTTTCACTTTTTGTTTGTGTAGTTTTAGATTTTTTTTTCAGTCTTTATATATTGTAAAGTTCACCTGCTTTTATTATTAATTAGGCAATTTCCAACCTTGATTTTAGTATAAATTTTGAAAATTCATCATTTTTAGTCATCTATTATTTGGGTGCTATTATGCTATTGGTAACTAACTCCAAAGTACGTATTTGGAGATACTGCAGTTTTTCCAAAATATTACAATAACATATTTAATGCTGCATGTTTCCAAAATTATTTATTGCTTAGTAAGAAGTCTGCTGTGTAGTAGATTGCATTTGGTTCAGTTTTGCATGGCATAACAAGCAGTTTGCAGTTGCTTAACCTATGTTAGTTGCTTCCTGATTACACAGCTATGTTCAGTTGTTAATTTATTAAGTATTTGAGCTATTTTTTTTTTTTAAATATTCATTCTTATAAAAATCTAATTTGTTCCTATATGAGGAAGTTCCTTTCATAGTTGAATAAAACAGGGGTTCTGAACTTTCTCTTCTTACAACTGCTTTTTTTTCTGATTTGCTCATATAAAGAAGGGAATTGCTGTTGCCTACTTTCCTACAGCCCTAACTATTTATTTTTATTTATTTATTCATTTTTTAAAAAGATTCTCTAGTAGTTACATTTATTCTGAATGCTGCAATTTGTAGTCATAAATACAATCTGCTTTATAGTTCCAACTATCATAAGGCAGCCACAGAATTTTCAGAATAGACCAAACTTACTTTATGCTCTTTGTACATATCACAGACATTATTAGGAATTCCCACCAGGCTAATTTTGATATTTATTGTTGTTGCAATTGGGTTCACTGAGTTACTGTCAATTCTGTAGCTGTTAGAGCACTGTTTTCTTTTAAATCTGTTTTGCTGTATATGATATAATTTAAAAATCAGTGATTAAAAGTATTGGTTATAAAGGATTTAGCTATAAAATTTATTTTGAGTACCTAAGAGCATCTGGCAGTCTAAAATAAAATTTCTATCATCAAAAATATTTTGTTGTTTATTTTTTCCCCCAGTTTACTGCTGCTTATAATGGTCTGTTTGCTGAAGCTGGAGTTATGCCAAAAAAGAAATTGACTCGTTTTCGTATTACACCAGATGCTCAAATAGAGCCAGGTAAATCTTCTCACTTTATTTTTTAGGAAATGAATATGCATTTTCAGAACTCCAATGAATCTGCTTTTTAACATGTTACTGCTCAAATTAATTTAAAGCATATATTTCAGTAAAATTCTTTTGAATTATGTTAGAAACACCAAGATTAAGATAACTGTGAAATAAATTCAATGCCAAAAAAAATCTATTTTAGGTAGATTCCTTATAGGAAGTCTACCTATTGCAATGGTTCTCATGATATGACTTCCGGAAAATTTCTGCAGATCTTCACCGATCAAGACTCCTAGAATCCAAAACCACCCTTCGTTAAAATGTTTATATATATGTATATATATATTAATATAAATCTATATATAACTTATTTTATATGATCATACAGAAACAAAGTAAACAAGGCATATATAACACTTTTTCCCATGTTATCTTGTGAACACAAGAACTGGAGTAATTTTGATTTAATTTTAACCAGCATGGGATATGTTGTAAGAATAGTGAAAATCTCAGTCGAGTTCGTAGGTGCGCTATCCAGCTCAAAGGGGGTGGAAATGGTGGGGGGTTTAAATTTTCGTTTCTCCATAAATCCTTTACAATTGAAAATAGAAAGAAAATTCAAATTAGGCGAATTATTGCCTTATCATGACGAACAATTTTTGCATTTAAACTTTTTCGATAGCTGCAATTGCTTAGAAATTATGAGCTGAAAAGTGATTTTTCCTCCCTTCCCCTCCTCTCCCCCTAATTTAAAGTACGTTTTAACCTATGCATGTTAACCCTTGTTGGAAAGCTCTCGTCATTTGCAGTCTCTTCCACCCGCTTTCATTCTTGCAGCTCTAATCCTTATGAGAATAGAGGACGAAATGTTCTTTTCTTTATTATTATTAGTAGAGACATAACGCTTTTGCCCATGTTATCTTGTGAACACTATAACTAGAGTAATTTTGATTAGATTTTAACTGGCGAGGGATATGTTGTAAGGATGGTGAAAATCTCGGACAAGTTCGTAGATGGGTTAACCACCTTAAAGGGGGTGGAAATGGTGAGGGACTGAAAATTTCATTTTTCCCATAATTCCCTTACGATTGAAGATAGAAAGAAAATTCAAATTAGGCGAATTATTGCCTCTTCATAACAAACAACTTCTGTATTGAAACATTTTTTATAGCTACAGTTTTTTTTAGAAGTTATGAGCTAAAATGCCATTTTCAATTACCTCCCCATTTTATCATTTCCCCATATCTCTGTTACGACTAATGATCAGAAAAAATTCAATTAGGTGAATTATCACCTTATCATAACGAACAACTTTTATATTAAAAGTTTTTGTCAGCTAAAATTGCTTAGAAGGTATGAGCTGAAAAGCAATATTCAATTGTTCAATTGCACCCCCCCCCCAATTTATCATTTCTCTATTACTCTGTTACGATTAAAGATAGAAAGAAAATTTCAATTAGGGGAATTATCACCTTATCATAACAAACTAATTTTAAATTGAAAGTTTTTGACAGCAAGAATTACATAGAAGTTATGAGCTCCCATCAGCCATATTCACTTCCACATTTTATACGGTCAACAAGCTGATATACCTGGCTTTGCTCCTTATTAAAAAGCTTTCATGTCTAATATTTTTAATGTAAAAACTACTATTGTATAAGAATTATAATGCACAAATTCCTTTTCTGATCTGAAAGGTTTTTAAATAAAACGAGAATATGGATGGAAGCAGACGATTTTTATAAACAGTTGTTTTCTCCATAAATTATTATTTGTTTTATAGGTACTTCAAATTCTGTTAACAATGACTAAAGTAAAAGAAAGGTTTTAATGAATATTTTGAAACAATTAAATTAACTAGTTAATTATTCATTAATTTAAAGAATGAAAATAAATCAAATGAATAGTTGGTCCTGATTTAAATTGTTAACTTTTAAAATTTTCTTTTAGCATTCGTCCAGAATTCTGTTAATGTATTCTGGCAACTATATATATTCGTATTATTCTTGTTCTTCAACAATAAAGAATATTGTTATGAATTCTGTATAAAATTAATTTTGAAAAAAATATTGAAATGATAGAAACAAACTGTATAGAAATGGAATTTTTGTCACTGAAATGCTAATTTTTGAAAATTTAATAAGGTGTAAAAATAGTTTCATGAGATAATATTTTCCAAAGATATCGCGGTAAAATGCCTTGCTTAATTTTTAATTAACTGAAATTTTAAGTAACTTTTGGGCTTTGAAAAGATGAAGATGAACTTTCTCTTGTCATAAATAAAAAGTGTGCAAAATTTGGTTGCAATCAGTCCAGTGGTTTAGGAAGAGATGTTCAACATACATACAAAGCGACATTGACTTTTATTTAAATTAAGATAATTATTAAATAATTACAAGATTAAGAATGCTGGCAAATACTATGAGCCAAATAAAAGGTTTTAGTGAAGATTTCGTCACAATTAATTAAATATTTAATTTTAATTAAGTAAATAGTTAATTTGATAATTAGTTAATTTGACAGATTACTTTAATTTGATACTAAACATGGCGGCACCAAGATTTGTTTAATAAATTTAATATAAAATAGCCAAAAGAGATAGATATGTAAGAGTTCCCTTTATCCTTTTTTATATTGAAAAATATCTCATTAACTTTAAAATATTTTGGGGTTTTCTGCCTAAGTATTTGCTTTTAACTGTCGATGGAGATTTCAAATCACTGTTCAAAATGGCTGCTTTCATATCCTCTTCTTTAAACACACATATTTAATTTGCCCCTCACAATGTTTAATAATTTTTATTCTCTTATGTGTTAAGAATTTAGTGACTGTTATCTCTCTAACCAGGGGAGTTCTCTAAATGAGCCCATTCTAGTAGTGTTTAAATGTTTCATGTCATGTGATTTTACCATATGACAAAGTAATGTTCACTCAATTATATGATAACCTAGCTTAAATAGATTAATTTTTAAATCTAGAGTCTTTCTTCATTCGTGTCAAGAGTCAATTTCTTGTTACTGTTTTAGATAGGCTGGCTTAATGTTATCTAGGAGATATTTGTACTACTGGGATGTTTATTTCTTTATGACTCCTACCTGTTGAATGATTATATGTTGGGATATAAAAAAAATTGAGCAGTGTATTGACTAATAAATCTAGCATAACTGTTTGAGTAGAATGATAAAACCTTGATATAATTAAAAATTAAATTTCATGAAAACAGAATCAAGTTGTAAATATTGCAATGTGTGGAATGTTTATGGCTATATCTGTATTGATCAATATGTAATATTTCATTACCTTTGTAACATTAACGTAAAGGAATCTACCTTTTCCTTCCAGCTTGTTGAAAGGGAATTTTTTTGGGGTTTTTTAGGAAAAAATTATCAAAATATCGGTAAAAAAACTTTTATTCATACGCATATACACTCTGTCCCAAAAGTTTATACAATCTTGAATTTTGCCTATATTTTTTGTTGTATATGATGTATTTAATTGCAACTTACTGTATAGATGTGTTATGTCTATCATATTGAAAAACAGCAGTTCTACCCCGTACATTTAATGCCAATTTTTAAATCGTAGAATAAACAGAAATAACCTGTCCCAAAAGTTTATAGACAAATGCAATTTTATGCAAATATGGTATTGGTAATCGTGACGTCAATTCGGAGCCTAATAAGTATGTTGTAAGAAAAGGAAAGCGGCCGTTTGTTCTGCGTTTCAAGATACCTAAAGATTCGTAGCTCTCTAATGAAGAAGTGAGTAAAATTCTTCATTTGAAATTGCTCGGCAAGGCTGTTAAGGAAATATCGAAACTTTTAAATCATTCTAAAAGTATGATTTATCGTGTATTAACTCGTAAGATGCCATATGAGCCAAAACCACGTTCGGCAAGACCACGTGCGACGGATATTCGCAGTGATAGACGGATACAAAGAATGGCTTCCAGTCAGAAAATGTCTGTTCACGAAATTACTAGGACTTCCCGGTTGCAAATCTCCAAGAACACTGCTCATAGACGAATTATAGAATCTGGTTATATGATCCACGCAAAAACAGCTCGCAGATCACCACTCTCAAAACTTCACATTAGTAAGAGATTATAATGGGCTCGTAATCATATGTCATATGGCGATAAATGAGTGGCTGTCCTTTTCCGTGATGAAAAAAAAAAAAAAAAATGGAACCTCGATGGACCTGACTGGAATATAAAATATTGGCATGATTTACGAAAAGAGCCTGGGAGCTTTTTCAGTAGACAAAGTGGTGGTGGATCTGTGATGGTGTGGGCGGCTTTCTGTTTCAACGTTCAAGTGGGTTTGGCCTTTTTAGATGGCCGACAGAATTCTCCTACATACATTGAAACACTAGAAAATCATCTTTTGCCATTTGCAAAAAACATGGGGGGACGAAATTGGGACTATCAGCATGATAATGCTCCCACCCATACCTCCAGTGCTACAAAAAATTATTTAAACTCGAAAAATGTTACTGTTCTTGAGTGGCCATCGATGAGCCCTGATCTAAACCCAATTGAGAATGTGTGGGGCATTATGTCTCGGAAGGTATATGAGAATGGAGGGCAATTTTATTCAGTGAATGCCTTGAAGACATCCATTGAAAGAGCATGGTACAACTTGGAACCAGAGATATTACAAACCTTAATTATGTCGATGGAAAAACGTGTATACGATTTCTTATTGAAAATAGAAAGACTTTAAACTATTAAGATCATTGTATTGAGCACCTTCTGTTGGAAAGTCATATATTCTATAAACTTTTGGGACACCTAATATTTCCATTTTATTATATAATTGAAATACAAATTGTTATTTTTTCTTAATATTTTGTTGAATGCAAGTCACATATGGTTTGAAAAAACATATTTGTAATTGGTGTTTGTATGCCTTTCCGTTTTGCTAAAGCATATATTTTACTAGAGTCTATAAACTTTTGGGACAAAGTGTATGTATAAAGGGTGTACATAAATGAATACCCCAACTTTGTAGGGCTAACAAAGTACAACATTGTTGTTCATCAGAAATAAAAAATAACAGTTGAAAGTTTAAATTCAACACAGTTCACTGTGAGCCCCTCCAGAAACAGGAATGATGTCGAGGTGGTACGATAACTCATCCCACACTCTTTTCAACATGTCTGATGCTATTCACCGCCTTGATATCATTTGTATTTCTGAAGGGACTTGCATTGAACACTTATAACTGTGTTGGAATTTAAACTTTCAACTGTTATTTTTGATTTTCAATGAACAACAAGGTTTTACATTGTTTTCTTTTAACAGCCCTGCAACGTACGGATATTCATTTATTTAGACCTTGTATATTAATATTTTAAAAATATAGTAAAATATAAAAAAATGATTACTTTTATATTCCTTGCATTACCTCGAAAATAAGTAAAAGAAAAAAAAATTAATCACAACGCTTTGACTTTAAAATTTGGCTAACTGGTGGTATATAGTAGTTGAAAAATATTTAGGAGTTTGGAAATACATACTGACTTGTTAGACAAAATGCAAACATCCTCCCGCTGGTGTGGTGTGGAAGTTTTGAGAAAGTGTGCCAGCTCAGGTGTTGTCCTCGTCATCTGACCTTGGTTCAGAATTACAAGGTCCGTCCCAAATAGCCCTCAAGTTGCCTCAAAATGGGACAATAATATAACATCTAATATAACTGAGATGAATATATATATATATCATCTATTGTATTACATATCTGTAGGTGTGCTGTAATGTTTTTAAATGTGAATATGATTACTGATATTCTGTAAGAAGTTGTGTTCCTTCAAGCAGCCCATGCTTTATTATATGTCAGGATTTCTGTAACTTTGTGTTATGGTTTCAAATAAAGTCAGACAGAATGATATTGAGATTGCAGAGATTTTCTACTTTCAGATTCTTCAATGTTTATATGTAAATATAAGTGGAAAAAAATCATTTGAATTTTTGTACTATATAAAATAGCCATATTAAATAGCTATTTTAAAATTTTGGAGTAATGAAATTTTTTTCCATCCGTAAAAGGTTTGCAAATAACCACAATTGCTGTGGAACTCATGGAAGAGAAACTGCTTAGTTGGCACAACTACAGTTCGATAAAGTCTGTGGCTGAATTGACAGTGTGCACATTTATAACACTTCTTAATAAAAGGAGAATAAACTTTGAAAATAGCATTGCTTTTTGAGTTCTTATCCCTCTAACTAGTGTCTTGAGGATTATTTTTTTAGTAATTGTGTTAGATTGCACACATTAGAAAGAGAGAAAATAGTATTCTATTGTGGATGGTGGATTTAAATATTGCTTACAAACTTTGAAGTTTGAATTGGTGTAACTGTAGTTTATCTTTCTCTACTATTTAATTCTGAATGCATTTAATTTAATTTTTGATTTTTGAGATTTTTATGTAAAAAGATTCTGAAAATTCACGAGTGTAAATATTTTACTTGGTTTATAGCAGTCATTAGTTGGAATCTTCAGTTTTATCTATCATCTTTAAAAACACTAATATTTTATTATATTAAGAAACTTCAATTGGAAATTACTTCATTGGATAGCTTTAATTTTAATTTAATAATATAAAATACAAAATAACTAACAATGTGCTAATTTTAAATTTTATTGATTTAACTGAATCAATATAATTATAAGTTGGGTAAGCGAACCAGCTGGTCACCGTAGATGGCTAGTTATATCATAAATAATGTTCTGTTTATTTATTGATTGATTAATAGAAAAATGCCTTTTGTTTTTAGGAGTAATAAGCATTTCTTGAAAAAAATTGTTACTGTGCATAATATTTTTATTAAAAAGCTCTTACAAATTTATTGTTTTGTTTCAGGTAGATGTTTTTTTTTTTTTTTTTTCCATTTTCAGTTTCAAATTTTTTTACACTATGTCGTAGATGAATTCATACAATATTTGCAATAATTTTCATTTCCAAACATCTGTATTAAAAGGTTTCATTTTGCAGGTACTCCACTGTTTGCAAACCATTTTAGAGTAGGAGATTATGTGAATGTAAGAGGCATAACGTAAGTTGGGAAACTGAAAAAAATTATCTATTCCTATATTGAGTTTCTTGTAAAATATTTACATTATATTGGAAATTGATGATATAATTTGCTATTTTGCTGATGTTAATATATAACATACTTTTCTACTGAAATAAAAATTATCAGTTATATTTTTGCATATAGTATGCATTACTAATTGTCTTTGAAATAACAATACCAATTTTCTTTCTTCAATTTAATAATAAATACATTTTTTGT
>BGPR01026915.1:0-17248 GCA_013235015.1 Araneus ventricosus | reverse complement strand
TGTTGCCATTTTGAGTCCCGCTTGTGCAATTAGTTGTTTTCACTAGAATTATCAGTTGTTGCCATTATGAGTCTCACTTGAACAATTAGTTGTTTCCACTAGAACCATTAGTTGTTGCCATTTTGAGTCCCGCTTGAACATTTAGTTGTTGCCACTATAAATCTGGATTGAACAGGAATTCATATTCATGAATATGTTTGATTATTAATTTAATCTTTTTCCTTGAAAGTTGGTTATTGCCTACATTTTTAAACCATCAATCTTCAAGTTGTATGGCAGAAGGCTTCATATGTCACGACAGAGTAAATATGCATGATGTAGCGTAGTGTAATGATGTACCAATTTCGCCACAACTACAAAATGGTGAGGGTGCCTCGTTCTCTTCATCTGACCGCGGTTCAAAAGTACGAGTTCCTTCCCCAAATAGTCCTCGTGTTACTTCAGAACGGAACACTAATATAATTCAAACTAAATCCAGTAACTAGTTTTCCTCATTTACAGTATACAGTGGAATCTCCCTATAACGAAATCGCTTGGTTCCAGTTGAAAAATTCGCTATAGAGAAAGTTTCGTTATACGGAGGTTAGAGATTTTTGCAGTTATTTAAGTAAATGTTACAAACCTTTTAGTATGTGCGATAAGTTCAAAAATATTTAATTGTGACTTTCATTTAAAAATGTAGTAATATTTATTATAAATTTATTAAAATTATACTAATTTTTATTGTATAAACAAAATGCTCAAAAGTGAAGACAATTCACCTACTTAGAGAATAATATGTACTAGTACGGATAAACATAAAATGCGTATTGTCACATCCATTTGCTGTTTCCACCCCGATTCTTGAAATCTTAACCCGTAGAAATGTTGCTCCCTCTGTAGAAACCCAGGTCCCCACAACTGCATTACCCTTCACATTATTCTATTGTTATGTGTTATCGCTGGAATGAACAATGCGAGTGGTTCCAGAAACAGGCACGTGTGAGCGATTTGTTTGCACAGAAATTAGCAATTTCTTCAAAAATGACAAAAATCGATTAGATAAAGGTGTGAAAAAATTCGTTATAGGGAGACAACCACTTCGTTATATGGAGAATAATTTGAATTTTATTTAACATTCCGATTAAAATTTTCGTTATAGGGAGAAATTCGCTGTAGGGAGACTTTGTTATAGGGAGACTCTACTGTATATATTTAACTCTCTGAACCTGGCTAGAGTGAGAATTCCAATGCCTCAAAACCTGGAGTGAGTTTTCGCTCACAAAAGCAGAATGGGATCGTCACGTTCTTTACAGAAATTCCAGGAGGTCGACACCTATAGTTGCCGCTCAATTGTCAACAAAGAAAGGAACTGAAGTTTTCCTAAAAAATTCACCCAGGCGCCACAAACCGCCCGAGTCCGGCTTCTGTCGGGCAGGCGGTTTGAGGCAGGACAGGGCTCATAGGGTTAAAACTATCGATACAAATGGCTTAAACGGAATTTCACCAATTTACTCCATTTTTTTGTAATTCCTGTACGGAAAATTTATGGAGGCTGTTATTGTAACTACAAGTGCCAATGCGTTGTACTGAAATTGATCCAAATTTTCTTTCGTCATCTGTATTTATAACTGTGGAAACCAGCGGGAGTGTTCTCCCCTAAACTTTCTCGTATACTTCCCCCAAAAGGTGCCGTTTCTCCTTCCCCCGCGTGGCTAAAAAAATTCGAACCTACTGTTATCCATAATCCAATGACTATCAGAAGGTTTTTCATTATAGTGATTGAAAAATATCTAGGTAAAGAATTCAAAGAGATGCGTACCGATTAAAACGCATCTATAGCACACTGCTAGGTTTCACTCTTGCCGTCTCAAGGACAAACTGACGTAATTCGCCCCTTTCGCCTACACAGAAAACTGCTTCAAGTACGCATGCGCGTGGAGATAACGGATTGGTTTCAATAGTAAATTATACAGACCGACAGACAGTCAACCCTTTGACGGATTTGGCCCAAAATTTTATACGGACCTACATTCATGACGATAAAACTGTGTACCAAATTTTATCCATCTAGCTATTCCAGTTTTTGGTATAGTGTTCGCATGATCCATCCGGACAGATGAACAGACTTCCGTTGAAGCGGATTTTGTCAAAATGTTGACAGAAACCTACCAAATTATGTTTAAATACCACATACCAGAATTTCACTTACCGCTACTCTAATCGTTTTCGAGTTATCGTGTTCACATACAGACAGACAAGACAGACATAATTCCAAAATTTGTTTTCGAACTCCAGGGAGGTCTAAAATGGAGACTCGTCAAAATCTCGAGTTCGTTTAGACGATTACAACATTTTCTTTTGTATCTTATTACAGAAAGTAAACAAGTATAATATCTATTTTGTGCATGGGTTCAATAGGTGATTCAGTGGTGTACTTATTTCTTCAATCATCAAGCAAGCTTTAATATCAAACAACTTTAATAAACAACAACATTTGTTCCAACCGAAATGAAATCTCGTTTTTTACCAGTATTGTTAGGGCTGGCCACTCCCTTCCGTGCAGAACGTAGTCTGACTAAAAACCTTTTCACCCCTGAGTCCACTGGAGTTCAGGTGATATCTTGTTTATTTCACCAGGGACGTTCTTCCCCTCTCTCTTACATAAAAACAAACTCCTTTTTACTTTCTCAGGTTGCACAGCAGCGCCCTCTATTTCACGCCTTTTAACAATCAATAAAGTGTGCTCAAATGAGAAGAAGACTACAGTTATATGTAAAGAAATTTTAATGCTTCCTTTCTGCTCGAAGAAATTGGATAACTGCTCTTTGTGCTGATCTGGAGGAATCCATCATGCAACGAACTGCGGAAACAACTCTCCAGAAAAGAAGATATTGATGCGAAGCCGTGAACTATGCATGTGGAACTGGGAATACCACCACGCCATCTATCGGCTAGCACATTAACTCACTGGGATTTGATACAACTAAGGTCTCCTTTTCATTTGGCATATTCTAATTACAGTTCATGTGGAACAGTACTACTATAAATAAACACCACTGACACTGATCCCAGAGCGTAGGAAGGGAGTGGATGGCTTCAGTGTAGAAACTCCTGGGTTGCTGACTGATCCAGCTTTCCATGGTGTACTTCACTTCCTTGTCACAGGTGAACCTCTGACCTTCCAGAGATTTTTTCATGGGAGTCACATGGTGAGATATCGGGGCTGCAAGGAGGATGTTGCAGGACCTCCCATCGAAATTTTTCAAGGAGCTCGAGGGTCTTCTTGGCCACATGTGGCCTAGCGTTGTCCTGGAGATGCACTATCCCATTCGAGAGCTTGTCCCTGCGCTTGTTCTTGATGATCTGTTTGAGCCTCAGCAACGTGTTGCAATACCGCTCAGCGTTAACTGTTGCACCCCGCTGTAGCCAGTCGATGAGTAGAGGTCCTTCTTCACCTATTTCATCCTGTGAAAAATTTGTGAAGCATGCTTCCCTTCTGCGCGAAGAAATTGGATAACTGCTCTTTGTGCTGATCTGGAGGAATCCATCTTGCAACGAACTGCGGGAACAACGCTCCAGAAATGAAGATATTGATGCGCAGCCGTTAACTATGCAGGTGGAACTGGGAATACCACCACGCCATCTATCGGCTAGCACATTAAGTGACTGGGATTTGATACAACGCTGATACAGCTAAGGTCTCCTTTCAATTTGGGCACACTTTATATGAATTCAGTTCGTATACATATACTAACAAACTTTGTCCAAGTCCACCGAACTATTGTTTTCAATGGTAAGTTTCTTCAGAATATCACCTACATAGTTTCCAGAGAATTCTAGGGTATGTCCGAGATAGATCCCAAGTTGATATCTTCTAAAAATGTTTCAAAACATCAAAAATCACCATTTTTTATAACAAGCCCTTTTAATAGAGTAAACTTCGGTTAAAAATAGCAATCAAAGAAGGAGCTTGTGTCTGTTTCCAAAATGCGTTTGTGAACTTATTTGAGAAAACTTACACCAGTACCAGTCAGAAGAAGCTGTGGTACGAAGGTCACGGGTTTTATCCAGATTCCTTATACGGTCATTGTGCAAATCGTTCTGGGTTGAACCTCCCATCAGTGTGATTTAGAAGTTTAGAGAAGTTGATACTGGCTCGGATGTGTCTTCGTCATTTAACCACGGTTTAAAATTATGACAATCCAAATAATCCTCCCGTAACTTCAAAATGAGACACTTGTCTGATACCTCTATCAATCATCAGAAATGAATTTAAGCTATATTTTTTCTTTCTGAAATGTTTCTATTTTTTCCACTTTTACATTCTTTATTATTATTTTATAGAAAAACATAATCAGTAACAGAAAATCAAAGAATCTTCCTTCTAAACATAGTGGAGGTTTAAACTGTTCAATTTAATGTCTTTTTAATTTATATACAGAAAATACATAATAATGTTCTTAATACATAAAACATGTTCTTCGGTAGAAAATTGTTCGGTTTAAACTGTTCAATTTAATGTCTGTTTAATTTATATTCAGAAAATACATAATAATGTTCTCAAAACATAATACATGTTCTTCGGTAAAAATTGTTCAATTTAATGTCTTTTTAATTTATATGCAGAAAATACATATGTCCTTCGGTAAAAATTGTTCAGTTTAAATTGTCCAATTTAATTCTTTTTAATTTATATGCAGAAAATACATAATAATGTTCTTTAACATACAATACAATTTTCGGTAGTAATTTGTTCTGGTTTAATTGTTCAATTTATTGTCTGTTTAATTTATATTCAGAAAATACATAATCGTTCTCAAAACATAATACATACTGTTCTTCTGGTAAAATTGGTTTAAACTGTTCAATTTAATATCTTTTTAATTTATATGCAGGAAATACATAATAATGTTCTTAATACATAATACATATTCTTCGGTAAAAATTGTTCAATTTAATGTCTTTTTAATTTATATGCAGAAAATACATATATCCTTCGGTAAAAATTGTTCAGTTTAAATTGTCCAATTTAATTCTTTTTAATTTATATGCAGAAAATACATAATAATGTTCTTAATACATAATACATGTTCTTCGGTAAAAATTGTTCGGTTTAAATTGTTCAATTTAATGTATGTTTAATTTATATGCAGAAAATACATAATAATGTTCTTAACACATAATACATGTTCATCGGTAAAAATTGTTCGGTTTAAATTGTTCAATTTAATGTCTGTTTAATTTATATTCAGAAAATACATAATAATGTTCTCAAAACATAATACATGTTCTTCGGTAAAAATTGTTCGGTTTAAACTGTTCAATTTAATGTCTTTTTAATTTATATGCAGAAACTACATAATAATGTTCTTAATACATGTTCTTCGGTAAAAGTTGTTCGGTTTAAACTGTTCAATTTAATGTCTGTTTAATTTATATGCAGGAAATACATAATAATGTTCTTAATCCATAATACATGTTCTTCGGTAAAAATTGTTCGATTTAAATCGTTCAATTTAATGTCTTTTTAATTTATATGCAGAAAATACATAATAATGTTCTTAATACATAATACATGTTCTTCGGTAAAAACTGTTCGGTTTAAATTGTTCAATTTAATGTCTGTTTAATTTATATGCAGGAAATACATAATAATGTTCTTAATACATAATAACGTTCTTAATACATAATACATGTTCTTCTGTAAAAATTGTTCGATTTAAATCGTTCAATTTAATGTCTTTTTAGTTTATATGCAGAGAACACATATGTTCTTCGGAAAAAATTGTTCGGTTTAAATTGTTCAATTTAATGTCTTTTTAATTTATATGCAGAAAATACATAATAATGTTCTTAATACATAATACATGTTCTTTGGTAAAAATTGTTCGGTTTAAATTGTTCAATTTAATGTCTGTTTAATTTATATGTAGAAAATACATATGTTCTTCGGTAAAAATTGTTCGATTTAAATCGTTCAATTTAATGTCTTTTTAATTTATATGCAGAAAATACATAGATAAAATTGTTCGGTTTAAACGTTCAATTCTAATGTCTTTTATGTTATATGCAAAAACACATATATGTTCTTGAAAAAAAATTGTGGTTTAAATTGTTCAATTTAATGTCTTTTTAATTTATATGCAAAAAATACATAATAATGCTCTTAATACATAATACATGTTCTTCCGTAAAAATTGTTCGGTTTAAATTGTTCAATTTAATGTATGTTTAATTTATATGCAGAAAATACATATGTTCTTCGGTAAAAATTGTTCGGTTTAACTTGTTCAATTTAATGTATTTTTAGTTTATATGCAGAAAATACATATGTTCTTCGGTAAAAATTGTTCGGTTTAAATCGTTCAATTTAATGTATGTTTAATTTATATGCAGAAATTACATATGTTCTTCGGAATAAATTGTTCGGTTTAAATCGTTCAATTTAATGTCTTTTTAGTTTATATGCAGAAAATACATATGTTCTTCGGTAAAAATTGTTCAATTTAATGTCTGTTTAATTTATATACAGAAAATACATATGTTCTTCGGTAAAAATTGTTCGGTTTAAATTGTTCAATTTAATTTCTTTTTAATTTATATGCAGAAAATACTTCGATAAAAATTGTTCGGTTTAAATTGTTCAATTTAATGTCTTTTTAATTTATATGCAGAAAATACATAATAATGTTCTTAATTCATGTTCTTTGGTAAAAATTGTTCGGTTTAACTTGTTCAATTTAATGTCTTTTTAATTTATATGCAGAAAATACATATGTTCTTCGGTAAAAATTGTTCAATTTAATGTCTTTTTAATTTATATGCAGGAAATGCTTAATAATGTTCCTAATACATAATGCATGTTCTTCGGTAAAAATTGTTCGGTTTAAATTGTTCAATTCAATGCCTTTTTAATTTATATTCAGAAAATACATATGTTCTTCTAAAATCTAGCATGGATGATATCAAAAGGAAATCTGATGCAATCAACGGCTTTCCAAAGACTAGCATCTTCAAGAAACGACTTAAGAAAACGATGACAACACTACAACCTGTATTTTCCATCTTACATTTCTCTTCTAAGAATTATCATCGAACTTTATTATATGTCACCATGCAAGCAGATATTTGGCATCTTATTCCAGCTACACAAGAAAAGCCAACTTCAGAAACGAAGAAAAAGTCTGAACTTTTCTCTGTCGCCACTTTGTGTTTGCTTTCCTGCACAGACACTATTGTAGAGGGGAAAATGGATTTACATGATCCTGCAAAGCTCGCTCTACAGGTGAGGGATTGTATCCAAAGCACGAAGTGATTCGAAATATTCTCGTGTAGAGTTTCGATTATTCTTGGTATTTTTACTTTCTCGTATACGAAGTATACAGAGAGAAAGTATTGTAATCGTCAAAAAATGAACTCGAGATTTTGACGAATCTCCACGTTTTAGACCTCCCTGAGTCCGAAAAACACAATTTTGGAATTATGTCTGTGTGTCTGTGAACATGATAACTCGAAAACTATTAGAGCTACGGGGATGAAATTTGGTATGTGTTCTTTAAACATAATTTGTAGGTTTCTTTCAAATTTTGGACAAAATCCCTCAACTGGAAGTCTGTCTGTCTGCATGTTCGAGGTCATGCGAAAGCTATAACTCAAAAACTTGAAAAGCCAGATGGATAAAATCTTATACACAGTTTTATCGTCATGAATGTAGGTCCGTATAAAATTTTGGGCCAAATCCGTCAAAAGGTTGGCTGTCTCTCTGTCCGTATAATTTACTTTTGGAGAGAATCCGTTATCTCCACTCGCATGCGTACCCAAAGAGCGGAGAGGAATTTCATTACGGAGTAGCTAATTACGTCAGTTTGTCCTTGAGCCGGTAAGAGAAGAAAATCGTTACGCATCTCTTTGAATTTCATTTTTTGCCTAGATATTTTTCAGTCACTATAATGAAAAACCTTCTGATAGTCATTGGATTCTGGGTAACAATAGGTTTGAATTTTTTTAGCCACGCGGGGGAAGGGGAAACGGCACCTTTTTGGGAAAGTATACGAGAAAGTTGAGGGGAGAACACTCCCGCTGGTTTATTCAATGTATTACACATCTACTACGCATAGGCGACATAAGGTATCCGATTAGGCTCGAAGAAAAAAATTAAAAAAAGCATGCGCAGAAAAGATTTGCAGCCCTAAATAACAAAAAAAGGCTTAAAAGGTCACAATTAGAAATAAAAATTCATATATCATCCGTAATTTTTGAAAATAATTTTTTTCAAGAATTTTAATAACAATTTCAATGTTAAGAAAAACAGCATAATTGAAAAAATATGGGACATATTTAATTTTAATTTCTCATGCTTACTTCTCAAACTGTATCTAGAATGTAATCGACTACAAGTTAAAATTTATTTTAATAAATAAATATTTTATGAACATTCAAAGTTGGCGACATTGATTTTAAGGCAAAATTATCCTATGTTTCGAACTGAAAGTGACTGTAAAACATGACTAAATTAAACTGTCATAAAATCTGAGGTTTATTACACCCTCAAAGGGTTTTGAGACATGTGTACCAAATTTCAATGAATTTTAATGAATTGTTTTGGAGATACCCCGTTTTTCGTGAACCAATTTTAATGAAATTTTCATTTTTCAGAAAACGCGTTTAAAAAATATAATAACACATTAGTTCAAATAAATATAAAGGAATAAAATATTCAATGATTTAGAATAAAAACAAAGACTGTTTTAGAATCTTAACAGTTATGGCTTTATTTTTAGATCATAAAAAAGTTTTTTGGATTTTTTTCTTCGAAAATCGCTTTTTCAACTAGTCGGATACCTTAATGTAACCGTGGTTAATGTCATCATTCGCTTTATATTATCAAAAACTTCTTGTTCCGAACCAACGTATTCAAATGTACACAAAATTATTTGTTTAGTGTGATTACTACATCGTTTAATGTTATCAGTTTTGAAGTCGAGAATTGACCGATCCCTCATTTTCAACCAGAGTTAACGATTGGCGTTCGTAGAATTTCCCGCTCCACTTGTAAGGAAACATCTGGGGGGGGCACTTTCCCCAACACATTCCAGGAATTTCGGGGTTTATTTTTCATAACCTCTCTTTGAAGGTCGTCCATTTAGCAGGCAGAGATGTGGCCGTTGGTAATTTTCGTTGAACCTCCTGAAGGTATGCAAAAGGAAGAGTATGAAGAGTGGATGTCCATTGACAAGGACATTCCAGTAGCTGCCACACTAACAGATCATAAAAAAGTTTTTGAATTTTTCTTCGAAAATCGCTTTTTCAACCTAGTCGGAATCCTTAAAAGAAGATTACGATGACCCAGATAAAAAAGATAGCAGATAGAAATTTTTAGTTACGAGATATTTTAGTTTAATGTTGCTCTGAAAAATCGAGTTCACTGAAAAATTTTCAAAATATTAAATAAATCACCCAAATAAAAAATGAAATTCACGGAATTTTGAAAGAATTTTTAATCCACAAAAGAGACTAACATATTTAAAAAGATTGCATTTGGTATGTTTCAACATGGAATGTAGTATGGGATACGTATATTTGAATTATTGAATGGAAATAAGAAAAGACAATAAGGTTAAATATACTAGCAGTTCTGTAAACAATAGACCTCGCGTCCCCTCCTCAAAAAATGTCTTAAGATCTGCTCTTAATCGCAATTTTTAAAGACTTAGTTATTTCCTTTTTTGAATGCAAATTATTTACGCAAGTCTCTCTTTTATCTATATTCACAAAATTACAATTAAATGCCTGCTTTTATCAGTATTAACAAAATTACTACTAAATGTATCTCCACTACCAGAAGGACTCAAACGTTTTAATGGTGCCATACTCGCTAAACATTGAAACCAGTGAACCGGCCATCATCTTGAGACGGAATCAAAAAGTAAATATCCTTACACATACACCGTTTTTAATGACTTCAAGGAACATTCATGCCACATTCGAAGAAAATCGAACAACGCGTTTGGTCGTGACTGCTGAACAAACAGATTTACAGACGAAATGCCGAACGGTTGAGTTAAAACAAGACCTCCCTTCGTTCGGCCAATAATGCGTTGGTATGAATTTTTAAATGATGAAAATATAAATCAGTGCTTTATTTGGTTTTAGGGATCTCCACATCACTCACTCACTCACCACTCACTGACTGACTGACTCACTCACACTATACACACACAAACGCACACACTCACACCACACACACAAACACACACACACCAACACACACACAAATACCACACACACACACAACATACACACAAACACACACACACCACACACACACACAAAGAACATCATACTGGCACATGACAAGAAAAGTTTGAAAATAAATCATAGAGTAAAATTAAATTTACATTTACAGAGTAAAAGGATAAAAGATCTCCCATTAACATTTTTTTCTCTACATGCGTTAGGAGTATGTGAGAAAGTTTAGGGGAGACCACTCCCGCTGGTTTAAACCAAATATGATGAGGAAGACGAAAAACATAATACTACGCCCTGGGCGCCACATTCCCTCGCTACGCCACTGAGCATTTCAAGATCGGAAATGTATGCATCATGCGCTAGTCAGAGCCGTGTTATCAAATAGACTGATTGGACTGCGGACCAAGGGCGCAATTGATCCAAAAGTGCCTGCAAATTTACTATACTGATTTTAATTTTTGCACAAAAATTTATTTAATTATAATTTTAAATATGAAATGGCTCCAATTTACCAAATTGTGAGGCACTAGTTAATTAATTAATTAATTCAAAGAGAGCACACTACAGAGCTGACTCCGTTTACAGAGTGCATGATCAAAAACAAACAAAGAACACAAGCCACAAAGTGAAATAAAACACACAAAAAAGTAACTGCAGATGATACATCAGTTCAAATCTCAAAACCACATTAATTATAAAAATGTAAACACATAAATGTTTTAAAACGAAAGCAAAAGCACCAAAAACACACAGAGGTTCTAAAAGTCCATGTTGCGTACCGTCACATTAAAATTATATATATGTAATAATCCTACTTAATTTTACTTTAAATTCTAATATTTATTTTAAATCTTAGTACTATATTATTGTATTCCAAAATCGCTTCTCTTAAACTCCAGTTTCGTTTTATTTCCCACGCTGGAGGTATATTAAATCTCGCATTTTGGCATATTTATTACTAAAAGAATATTCTAATTACTTCCACGCGCATACACAAATCGCGAATCAGCGACTTATTGCCGCCATGCTTTTCCCTAAAACACTTACGTAATTTACTAAAAATAGCTATTATTCCCTTCACTTTGATCACGTGTCTATATGCTAAATCCCTACCTCGGGAAATGCAGGGATTTTCTGTTCGCTTTTCACTTGAAACTTAAACCTAGATGTACGTACATTCCGTCACTCTCCCACAATAAAGGAAAATTAGACTATAACTCGGCTTTTTACAGACTACAACCACGAATACCTTTCATATATGCATAAAAAATCACACATTTTTTTAATATTTAGCACATTAAATCAAAAACCATTAAAAAAGCAAGGATCAAAAAGTAAAACACACACAAGCATAAGATCAACACAGTAATAAGAAAACGCATAAAAATATTAATATGTATAGTCAAGCGTAAAAAAGTAAAAGAAATCAGGTCATGTATTTGAAAGTTGAAAACATTTCGATTTATAAACAGTAGGAGACATGTGATTAATGCCCAGTTCACCAGAGATCCGGTTAAAAGTCTTATAAAATTTATATAACGAGAAACTGTTAATAATAGAAAATCACCCGTCGTGGTATGACGGGTGCAAATTGCCTCTTCATTCAAGAGATTTTTTTAATATTTAGCACATTAAATCAAAAACCATTAAAAAAAGCAAGGGTCAAAAAGTAAAACACACACAAGCATAAGATCAATACAGTAATAAGAAAACTCATAAAAATCTTAATATGCATAGTAAAGCTTAAAAAAGAAAAATAAATCAGGTCATGTATTAGAAAGTTGAAAACATTTCGATTTAAAAACAGTAGGCGGCATATGATAAATGTCCAGTTCACCAGAGATCCTGTTAAAAGTCTTGTAAAATTTATATAGCGAGAACCTGTTAATACTAGAAAATCACCAAAGCCAAAATCACCTAGCCAATCACCAAGCTGTACCAAATTTTACCACATTCGGCGCTGAATTATGTACAAGACAGATAGGAAAATACCGTTTGTAGAATGAGAAATGCGCTGAAAAATACGAATTCAGTGTTCGAGGAATACGAGTATTTCGATGTGGTAGGTACACTTTTCGCTGTTCTATAACAGAGGTTCCCAATCTTTATTTCCTCCAGTACCCCCTGGTTAGTGATTTTATTTGTGGGTACCCCCTATCGTCCTATACCCCTCCCCAAAATCCTTTCACGCAAAGAAGACTTTATTAATAATGTTAAGGGCTTAGTTAGCTTAAGAGTCAAACGATTCAAATTAACTATTATAATTAATAATTATTATTAATTAATTATTATTATAATTAATTATTAAATATGTAAGATTTTTTTGGTTTTCATTTTATTGTATTATTAATAACTAGAAAATCACCCGCCATGGTATGACGGGTGCAAATTGCCTCTTCATTCGAGAGATTTCCCTTCAAATTTGACGTGTTTAAATAGATATATATGCGAGAGAAATTTTTAACATGTATTGAAAACGCATAAAATAAACATATGTTTTATGACGGAAAATATTTTTTTATTTGCATATTTCTTTATTGAAAAACCTCTTGGTAAACAACATTCCGTGTAAAGTATTTTTCGTTGCTTAACAATTTTATTATAATTCAATAACCATGAAATTCTCAGCTTGTCAAACGTAAGTCAAAAGTTAAGATTTCAAAGGCATTCTTTTTCGAAATTCTAATCAAAACAAAGCACTTCTCTGCTTGTCAAACGTTGCCAAAAAATATTATCAAATTATATCATCACGATTGCAATACATAATCAGATGCATCGTGACGTCCGAACTATATCACGCGCATGATATACCACTGACGCAATTACTACTTTCTATTAAAAAACGGAAATTAATTTGAAATATATGATTAATATAATTTAAAATTTCTCGGGAACTATTGATCACAGAGAGATAAATTTTACATCAATCGATCGCAAATTTTATTTCACTATTTTAGAGCTCTTAAATTTGAAATTAGAAGGACAATTACTCTTTTAAATTTAAAATTACTGAAATGTAGGAGCTCTAACAATGAAATAATGCTGATTAACGTCTCTCAGTGCTATGGCGCGAGTTTTATTGTTGGTGACGTCAGAGCGCTACCGAGAGGCAGATCTGGGCTATTATATTAGTAATAATTAAATTTTGAAGAAACATTTGGAAAATAACTTTGGTTTCTTAAAGATCTGTCAGGCAAGAAGTTGATTTCAATTCCCTCAATAATAAGAGAATACAAGACTTTTTTTGTTCTTCAATTATTTTATTAGGCAGGTATTTTCTTCGGGCCAAAGACGCTCAACTTTCTAGATACGATACTCATGGACCTGGGCCAGTGCGTTCAAATACGTTAAAACTGCCCTGGAGTTAGAGCAGGAAACGTGAGAAATGAATAAACGTAACTAATCCATATGCAGTTTGTTTTTAAAAAAGCTGCGAAATGCACAGAAGGTACTCCAATTTGAACTGACGTTCACCATATATAGGCGATGTCTTCAGCTCATGGAATCGGGAAGATTCTGCAGTATTCCCTGTGCGTGTTAGTCTGCTACATGAGAGATAGTTCTAAATGTTGCATTCCGCTACATAGTACGAATATGCCTGTCATTAGCAATTTATGCCCTGTTGTGAAACTGTCTTTACATTTTGCAAAAACTGAATGAATTGCTGTTGTGATTTTTTTTCAGCAGCATGAGCTAATTTGGTTCCGCAACATGAGCGAATCTCGTTCCGAAACATCAGCTAATCTGGTTCAGCAACATGAGATAATCTGGTTTGCGCAACGCCCAGGCTAATGTGCGTTCCGCAACATATGAGCTAATCTGATTCCGCAATATGATTAATCTGGTTCGCAACATGAGCTAATCTGGATCCTCACATGATCTAATCTGGTAAGGCAACATGATCTTCTGGTTCCGCAACATGAGCGAATCTGGCTCCGAAACATGAGCTAATCTGGTTGCGCAACGCGAAGCTAATCTAGTTCAGCAGCATGAGCTATCTGGTTCCGAATATTAATAATCTGGTTCCCCAACGATGAAACGGCTCTGGTTCCGCAACATGAGCTAATGTGGTTCCGCAACATGAGCTAATGTCTGAACCGCACATGACAATCTGGTTCCGCAACATAGGCTAATCTGGTTCCCAACATGAATAATCTGGTTCCCCACAAGAGCTTCAGGTTCCGCAACGTCGCTTCCACAAGGCTCTCGGCAAAATCCACCGATTGCTACACCATCTTAATGATTTTCAAGAGCTTTTTCGAATAAATCCGTGACCATCTTTCATTTCAAGCCTTTTCCATTCCTGCAAACCGACATGGGCAATTTTTTGCTCCCTCTTCGTCGGAGTGACAGCGCATCTGAACTACTCTACGCTTAAACGCAGAACTTCCACTTTATGGAGAAAAGAGTAATCAACAGAACAGACACACATGTGCTTTAACACTCGCATTTTAGTTTGTTTTTGTGGACTTCTTTAATGTGATTAGTTTTTTTTCTATCTTGTTTGTTGATATCGTACACTTCATACTCATATTTCTTTCCTTCTTACAGTTTTTGTTTGTGTATGGTTTAATTTGATACTCCCCTTTGTTTCTTGTATTTTATCCCAAATTTTTAGATTTGTATTGTTGCAAAAAGGTCTCTCTGTGGTGTATGATGTAGACAGTCCAACACGCAGGATAATGGAGAATGAAGATTTATTTACAAATATGCAGGAAAACACAGCGAGTACAGGAACAATAGTCCTTCACAGATTACCAATTAAATAGACAACAACAATTCACAGGTAATGACAGTTCAGCACTTTGGTATTTAGCAACACAAACAGTCAGCAAATAACTAGTAACGACGATAACAGCTCAGTTCACCAGCTGATTAGCTCACACAGCGGATAGAACTCCGAAGACGTTCAAGCTTCAAAGCGAAGTAACCAGTCGATCAAAGACGCTCCTCTGATCTAAGTGCCGTTAAATATTCTCTCCGACGAGCCGTGACGCTCACATGGTTTTTTTCTCAGTATTCCCTTTCCTAGTAGAAATATCGAGAAAGGGTTTGCTTTCAGAATCATCTATTTGTCGCCAAGGTCCACCAAGTTTGTCGCCAAATCGCCAAAATGGTTGCCAAGTTTGTCGCCAAGGTCAGGAGTGTCATAACGAACTGAGGTCACTCCATGCTTAACCTTGTAAAACTCTCTTCCCAACCATAAGACTTGCATTGCTGGGAAGCGGCTTTCCATGTTTGTAACAGTATTTTTGTAATCTTTTCCATCTCTCTGCTCCGCCATTATTTGCTAGACAGTTAAGGTCCGATGTCTCTTCCACTTCATGTCTGCCACACTGTTTAAATAACCAAAAGGTTACAGTCCTCAGGGGAATGGAGTGGTGTTCGGTTCTGTTTATAATGTAAAAGAAAAGGGCAAATGTCATCAGAACGTCCAGAGTTCTATTTATAGGACAGTTACATTTCACTTCGGTGGCTGAACGAATGCATTCCATTGTTTCACTCTTGATTTGCTTATGAAGTCAATAGGTATTTCCATCTCCTAAACAGTTTCCAGCAGGTGCATACCACATGTTGACTAGAAGTTGAAGTCAAAATGTGGATGTTTTGGATGTTTTCGATTTTTCCTTTGGTTAATTTTTGATGTAATGCAAAATTATAAAAGATTTATATTTTTTTTTGATATTTTACTACATTTTAAAAATCTTTAATATTTATGCAAAAAAGATTTTAAAATTATTTTTTGCAAATTTTAAAATTTTTTTTCTAAAAAAGAAAATTTAGAACTCAAATTTACTTTCAAAGTTAAAAAGTAAATAAATAAAAATAAAAACGAAAATAAAAGCTTTTAAAATAATTTCAGAGGACTGCAACTCTGCAGCCTTAAAGGAAAATTCGCACTCCTCTTCATATTTTATTTTGAAAACTGACATAAACACACTAACATTTTCTCTCCACGGCGTCCTCTAAGTCTGATACCCTGGATATCTATACGCCCCTTGCCCGCCTATTGTTACGCCACTGATTGGTAACCTAACACTTTTCACGTGAACCTGTATTGACTCCCTTGAGCTCCTGGAATAAACATAAAGACTTCGGTAAACAATTCATTAAAGGTAAAATAAGATATCTTATATTGTCTTTATTTTAATAAAGTGTTGAAACTTTTCGTATCTTTTGCAACCACCTCAATGTTGCGAAAATCTGCCTCCAGAAAATGCACTAATTGCGGAACTGCTCAAAAAACTAAACATTGCTCTTGTTTCTTAATTCCACAGAAGTTCTCAGGTTTCTATCCTTTCATTAGGAAGCAGTTATGCAACTAGAAAGAACTCCAAAACAAAGGTTTTGAAATATATCTGTTTTTGCAGAACGTTATAGAAAAATTTTAATATAAAAGAATCGTTTTTCCAAAAGTAATTGTTTCATTACAAGTAGTGTGTGGTTTTCTCACATGCTGGTCTGTGAGATTTGTGCTTTATTAACTCAAGTGACGCAATGGTCCAGTTTGAAAATGGTTGCCTTTTGCTTATTGCAAATTCTGAAATTTGCTTTCTGACTCTTATTTTACAAGTTTTCCAAAAGGGTTTTTGAGAAATAAAGGAAATGTAAATAGATTTTGGGAAATTAGTGTTTGATAAACGTTTATTGACAACTTTGACAACAAGAAGAAACTAACTGATCATTATTTCTGACCAATGACATCAAATAAGACACAGTTGAAGAAATGTTTGTATGTAGAGGTAATGAGTGCGCAGCGTTTGAAAATGGTGAAATCTCTGTAAGATTTCACCATGAGTCTGTGAGATTTGTGCAATATTAATTCAAGTGACGCAATGGTCCAATTTGAAAATGGTTGCCTTTTGCTTATTGAAAATTCTGAAATTTGCTTTTTGGTTCTTATTTTACAGGTTTTCCAAAAGGGTTTTTGAGAAATACAGGAAATGTAAATAGATTTTGGGAAATTAGTGTTTGCTAAACGTTTATAAGCAATAATGTAACTGAACGAAGTACATTT
>BGPR01026914.1:0-21150 GCA_013235015.1 Araneus ventricosus | reverse complement strand
AAAAATTTACGTTCTTCTCCCCGAATAATGATATTAGATTGATAATGATATAATACACAGTGAAATTCGGACATCTGTATATCTTAGCAACGGAAGTTCAAGAAGCTAGTCAGTTCTACCAAACTGTAGAGAATTAACTGGAGATGACGATGCGATATATATCTCAAAATCGAAAATTTGGACTTGGTGACTTCTGTCTGAACGACAAAACATATCCGAATTTTAATTTCAGTGCTATGTTTAAAAATTTACGTTCTTCTCCCCGAATAATGATATTTTAAATCCTTTAATTCTTCCAAAGTAACATTTAAATTTCAAACACGTAAAGTAGTTCGAGAATAAGATTAAAAATATTTATAAGCAACTAAAACAGCATAAAACAATCCCACCTACTTTAAACACAAATGGACTTTGGACAGCGCGTTGCCTATCCTTTTCAGTAGTTGGGTCCTCTACAAAATTTTCGACAGACATGGCGTGTAGCCAGACAAATGGAATCGTAAAAAATCTATTTTGTATCTTGCATTAGAATTTATCTTATGTAATCAAATATTCCCATTTTACAGAATATAGAATATACAATTCTATTGGTGTATTCCGTTACGAAAATACTTGCCTACGGCGAGTTCTTATTTCGACGTGAATTTTTTATTCGATTCAGTCTACTTCTTAACAAAAGGTATACTACTACAAAAAAGCTTTTCTACGCCTCGCAAAAAAAGAATAAATACAAAGCATTTCGTTCTGATCATGAGACATTATGAGTGATATTATTGTTTACTTTAGAAAATACGAAGGCACGCAATTTGTTGTAGACTTATCTACACCTGATACAACCAGACTCATTAACACAGTAATATTGTAAAAAGCATGTGCCCATATTTTCCACATATTCTTAAATTCATTTAATAAAATATTAATAACGCCATCCTGCGCAAAGCACCTTCCTCTCCAAACTTCCTTATCACACCAGCCCGAGTCTCACGTAAACGGCGATTCCTTCTTGGAATCAGGTCTCGAACCAGGGACCTTATGCTCAGGGGCGGATTAGGATTGTTAGGGGCTCCTGGAGCTGTAACCTTCGGGGCCCCGTGACCCGTCAAAATAGCCCAAATCCTAAGATCCCAGACAAAACAGCCCGGACAAAATAGCCTGTGCCGAAATAGCCCCGACGAAAAATGGTTTCTTGCCTTCTTGCCAGTAATATTATTACAGTAGAACCCCGCTAATCCGAACTAATTGGGACCGGTGCCTGTTCGGATTACAAAAAATTCGGATTACCCGAAATACCGATAAAAATAGAAAAGAAAAAGATGTGTGCTAAATAAAATGTAAGTTATAAGTACTGAGTACTACTATTTCTTAAATTTTTTTATTCGGAAGCAATAGAAAGAGAATATGTCTCCCCTTTTCATTAGAATAATGGATGTGCTCCTGTATGAAGTGACCTTATCTTACGGCGAATTGCATTAGTTTCTTCACTGTGTACAAAATTATGCATGCTCAAAAAGCACTTTTTTGTTTTTAGTATGTATATTTAAATCTTTTCAGGTAATCTTTTCAATTACATATAATTTTCGAAAATAAAATCGGTTCGGATTAACCGGAATTTCGGATTAGCGGGGGTTCCACTGTATTTACTCTTTTATAATACCCGACAATAATTTATTATTGTGTAAAAGATGTAAATACTCTCGTATATATCATAAAACAATTATACGTTTTTAAATGTAATCCAGAAAATGAATTTGGGCTATTTTGTCAAGGGTTATTTTGTCGGGACTCTTTTGACTTCGGCTATTTTGACGGGGTACCCTGAAAACATCAGACAAAAATGCTTCTACATTTTGGCTTGTTAGACATTTTTGCATATTTTTTTTTATCATTGGATCTATATTTTTATTAATAACCAGCGGGAGTGGTCACCCCTAAACCTTCTCGTATACATCAAAAAAGGTGTCATTTCCCCTCCCCCCGCGTGGATAAAAAAATGCGAACCTACTGCAACCTAAAATGCAAAGACCCGCGAATTTCCTTTCGAGGGCACCAAGGTCACGAGCATCTCCAAGCTCTCGACGAATTTCCCTCGAGCAGCAAGGAAAAAGTAAAACAAAGAAGCCCGCACCATTACGTATTATGGCTTTGCTGTATTGTAAGATGAAGGAAATTGAATATACAAATTGAACGACTTTTTAAAAAAAATTGAAACGAAAATTGGACACAAATAGACAATTAGGGTTAGAAGACAACAAACTAAATCTCATTTATCAAAGTCATTGCATTTAGAAGTTATGGCGCTCAGAAGCATGCGATTATACAGACCGACAGACAGTCAACGCGTTGACGGTTTTGGTCCAAAATTTGATACAAACCTACATTCCTGATGATAAAACCGTGTTCCAAATTTTATCCATCTAGTTTTTTTAAGTTTGTGAGTTATAGTGTTCACATAAACTCGGACCGACTTCCCGTGGATGGATTTCGTCGAAAATTTGATAGAAACCTACAAGTTATGTGTAAAGACCACATACAAAATTTCATTCCTGTAGCTCTAATAGTTTTCGAGTTATCGTGCTCACAGAGACACGGACATAATTCCACAATTGTGTTTTTCGGACTCATGGAGGTCTAAAACGTGGAGAATCATCAAAATATCGAGTTCGAATTTTTTGACGATTACAATACTTTCTTCTTTGTATACTTCGTATACGAGAAAGTAAAAATTGAGTCTTTATAATTGCTATCCGAAATGCTAAAAAATTTTATTTTTGTAGAACTACTTAAATGTCTATCATTTTGTTGAGGAAACCGTGAATAAAAACAGATTTGCCTGAAATTAAACAGACGCAATATTCCTGTCGAACAGATTGGTCGCCAAAGGCGGCTAATTACCTCGTTCTTTAATCTCATATACAAAAAGTTCTAATAGTTTCAAACAGTTTAAAAAATAGTTTTAACAAAGTCGAAATATTCCAGTCGGAAAGAGAAAGAACAAAGTGGAAGTGTTGCGAAAAATTGGCCCACCTTGCCAAAATCAGCAGTCTGGCGGTGCTATTTTCACGTAACGGAACTCCACATTTTCCCTCTACGCGTTTTTGTTACTTAAAATCTAAGAAAAAAGTTAAAAAGTTTTTAAAGTGTGCTTCATAATTACCATAAACGGGGATAATGACGCAAAAATGTTGAAAAAAACCCTTCCTCATTAGCTTTTTTTTTCCTTACAGTCGCAAGATTCAAGTTTTTAGTTACCAGAAGTTTCGTTTAAGAAGTTTAATCTGAAAAGAGGGGGGAAAATAAGAGCCTTTTCCCCTCGAGCATTGAGACTTTTTAGATTAGTAACGACCACACTTGAAACAAAATTAAAACTCCGGTATATATAATAATTTTTGAAAAAACACGTTTTAATTAGGAAATTCTATACAATGATAAGTGATTGTTAATCATAAAAGAAGTTAATAAGTAAGTTAATGCGTCTATAAAATAAAAATAAAAATTTATTTTTATGAACAATTTTTAATGCTAACATTTAGGGGGAAAAACTAATAAGAAAAACTCTAGGATGACGTTGAATATAGATTACTATTTGATAAATAAACAGAGAATTACAAGTTAATTAACTTTTCATAATTTAATAGGGAAGATAATAAAACTTTAATAATTATTCCAATATATTAGGAAGTTGAGAAAAATTTGTTTTTATGTATCATAATTTAATGATTAGTGACTGATTCGTAAATATTCAAACAGAAATTAGAATTTTCAAGTATAGAACATGCTAATATCATATTCATCCGTTACGTAAATCCACATCACGATATAATTTTAATTTAATTATAATATACGTCCCGCTTTTTGAAGCAACACGTAACTATTTTGGAACGGACCACTTAATTTTGAACCATGGTCAGATGATGAGGATGACATCTCAGTGCTGTCTTGACCGCCACTAGAATTCTCGCCGCCAAATTGTCCAGGTTACGGCGGTTGCTATAGAAACAGGTTATCGTAGGAAGAATCCATTTCGAGTAGGTAGACTTTCATTCAAGTTTGTTACATTGGCGCACTTAGCTCCAAATGGGAAGGAACCCGAGAAGACGAATGACCAACTACCGCCGCAAACTGGCGCCAAAAATAAAATAAAACCTCGACTTCCGTCGGATTACTCCTATTCGAAATGGATCTTCCCTGGCATTACCAGTTGCTATAGCGACCGCCATCAACTAGACAATTTGGGGGGCGAGAGTTCTCGTTGCGGACAGACAGTAGTCACCCTTCACTCCAAATTTTCACGCCACATTAACGGGAGGACCCTCCACAACAGATTTAAGGTGCACACGGTCCACATACATGTCGGATCTTAAGTGGAATCGCGTGTCGAGCCTGGAATCCTCACGTCTGAAACGGAGATCCAACCAACGGGATTCCGCGACCCTCTACGATATCTGATGACATAACTTTTAAAATTAATGCTTTTTTTTCATTAACCCCTTAACTGGTTTGCCCGTTCTCTACACTTGCAACAGATTATCAATTTTAAACTTAAAATCTAAAACTTATTCAGACGCCATAACTCGATACAAAAATTACATGGAATCCAAGAACATCTCAATTGCCATTTAGGTTCTCAAGTGACTTAAAATGACAACGCATCCTCCAAACAGAAGGTGTCATCTAATTGGATAGTTGAGAAAACAAACCAGTAAAGGGGTTAAAAACCAAGGCTGAGATGAATAGATCGTAAAGTCTCCGCTTCATGATCGGGGGATCGAGGATTCGAAACCCGATTCCTCTCAAGATTCGGTGTGCATGTGGGCATGCTGCGAGTTAAATCCGTCATCGTGGTTCAAAAGATGGAGATACAGTAAAACCTCTCTATAACGATGTTGTAGGGACCTAAAAAATATATTGTTATAGACAGGTTATCGTTATAGACAGTTTGAGGATTTACGCATAAAATGTGAGTGTGCATGTATTAATATATACTAACATACTTTATTGCGCTTATTGATTCATCTTACAAATAAATAGACGATATAAAATTGTATTTTATAAACACATAAAATATGCAATTTTGCATACTAAAATAAAATTTTATATTTAAGAGTTCAAGAACTTCACAATGAAAATTTTAGTTGAAAACTTTATCAGCATCGTCATTTACGGTACCTTTGGGTCGTTTTCGTTTATTAACCATCTTTACTTTTTTTCCACAACATCTTCAATCCCTTTTCTTTTTATTTTAAAATTAACTATCGTCGACCGAAAAATCCTATTTTTTTTTTTGTAAATATTTTACTCCAAGATTCAAGGTGTTAACACATCAAAAGCAAATTTCAAGGAACAAGCGATCAGTCCAGTTTGCTAAATGCGAATGAACAGGTTTATGCCCATCAGGAGTCGGAGCAAAAAAAATCTGTGCACATTTTAGTCTCTAGCTCTCCCCCGGATCTCCGTGTTACAAAAGGCTGCGGTTTCTAGCCCCCTCTCCCTCCAATTCCCATGTTATCTGTTACTCCTGACCATACGGCGTCGTTTCCCAAGGGAAAAAAAACCGGGATTGTACTTACTGTACCAGCTTCCCAAAGAGGTAAAATTATCGTTATAGACGGGTATATTTAAAAAGTGATTATCGTGGTAGGCAGGTTAAAAATACATTGAGGAAAAAAAAAAGGAATTCCGCCGGGACCGAAGAAAATATCGTTATAGGCAGGTTTATCGTTATAGACGGTATCGTTAAACACGGGTTTCACTGTACCTAGTGAGGTGTCGGCCCCATCATCCGACCACGTTTCAAAATTAGAAGGTCTGTCTCAAAATATTCCTAGAGTTAATAAACGGGAAGTTAATCTAATTAATTCATACCCAATTAAACTGAGAAGGGAATTTAGAAACCATGAAAAGACGCAATAATTGTACGAAAATATTTAACAAACTGAATTATGTGGTAACAGATTTAGATACAATTTACCATGCGCAAATCCAATATTTACGCTCAGAATAACCGATATTCGGAATAAATTCATTTCAACGGGCTTTATTAAAACTGCAATCAGTGTCTTCAATGGATTGTCTCAATGGAATTTGTATCTAATTGCAGGTCACAGTAAATGTTTGGAGTGGAATCTGACATTTAAAAGCTATTAAAGTTAAGGAGGTTTATATCTGAACCATTCAACATAATTTTATGCAAAATCAATACACCGAAAGCTCAGACTGCACAAATTTTTATTCCTCATTTATTTAGTATTGAAAGCTACCGTATTTCCAATAATATAAACAAAACATGGTTTTCAGTGTGCCCTATTCAATACACGGCGAACGTACAGAATAATAAAAATAACGCAGTCAACAATCCTGCAATACGACATTCTGATGACACAGTTTCCATACAATAATACGGTACAACAACAGCGACAGCCCTCCTAACACAGAGCAAGCTGATAACATGCCGTTCTACTAGCACGACAACATTACACGTTATTGCCCTGAAAAAAACTAAATTGATATAAGCTGTTTTTATTAAAATTTTATTGTGTTGAAATCTTTAAAGCTGTACTTCTCAGTTTGCTTTTTCTAAAATTGGGTCTACTACAAAATGATAAAAGTCGATCCCATTTTATTCTGACTACTTGAAATTATTTCTCTTCACTCACAAATGCATACTTAATAGAATTAAGGATGGATTTGTAAAAAGTTTGATTAGAAAATCTTTTTTTAAATGTACAAAGTGAAAAATTCTGCTATTTTCCAAAAATTTTCAGAAAATTTTGAATAATTTTTTTCCTAAGAAACTAATATAGATATCGAAAATCCGATCTCTATTTCTGTTAAGAACATTGAGAGGTCCCTTTAAAAAAAATTGGGGACAAAATATTAAAAATTGTATGAGAAGTATTTTTAAAAGGCTTAATTTTTTTTTTAAATTTAAATTTTTACATTTGTAAACTTTTGAAAACGAAAAATATTTTAGAAATTTAAGTTTCTGCACAGTTTACATCTATCGACAACAAAATTTTAAAAGTTTGATCAAAATTGTAGAAAAGAATTTGGGGGTGCAAATCCCCTTAAAAAGTAAAATAATTGTTTCTTTCAGGTTACGAGCAGTAAATCCTATAGGCACTTTTTATGGGTACAATAAAATATATTTTATATAAATAAAAAAATATGTATTTTATTAAATTAATTATAATTTTTATTATAAATAATGAATTAATCCCTTTACCATAGATATACAACCGTATATATCTGTTTATCTATGAACCTAATACGAAGATGATTTTTAACCGATCCAAGTTTTCGTAAATTTTTTAAGTCGCAGTCAACAATCATTCTGATGACACAGTTTGCATAAAATAATACGGTACAAAAACTGCGACAGTCCCCGACACAGAGCAAGCTGACAACATGCCGTTCTACTAGCACGACTATACAAATTTGGACGTACCTAAATGAACACGAATGCTTCCTTCACACTCCTGTGATTGAACTAAACGCTTTAGTTTCGTTTTGCACGGTTTCGATACAACACCGCACAAATTAACCGTATGAAAGGATTAATACATAACTAAATATAAATAACCATTAATAATCAAAAAAATTCCATTCCATCAATACTCGAAAAAAAAATTTGGCAGTTACCGCAATTCCTTTGTTAAACATTCCATTCTGTAGCTAAACGGGGACTAACTAGAGAAAGTAAATGTATTCATATTTATCGTTCATTTTTAAAACCAATAAAACTTAATGGTCTTTTAACAGCACAATGTAGTGCAACGTGTAGTTTTCTCCGTATCATTGACTTGTGCAATTCCACACTGTCAACTCAACACAGCCAATGAGTTGTCATCGACTATATTGAGTTTAGTTAACTCTTATTAAACTAGAAAATCACCCGTCATATTTCCCGTCAAATTTGATGTGTTTAAATAGATATATATGCTAGAGAAATGTTTAACATTGATTGAAAACAAATAAAATAAACATATGTTTTATGACAGGAAATATTTTTTTATTTACATATTTCTTTATTCAAACTATATATCACTGACGTAATTTACTACTTTCTATTAAAAAACGGAAATTAATTTTAAATATGTGATTAATATAATTTAAAATTTCTCATAGCGAGATAAATTTTATATCAATCGATATCAAATTTTATTTCACTATTTTAGAGCTATTAAATTTGAAATCAGAATGACAATTACTTTTTTAAATTAAAAATTACTGAAATTTAGGTGCTCTAACAATAAAATAATGCTGTTTAACTTCTCGCAGTGCTATGGCGCGAGTTTTATTATTGGTGACATCAGAGTGGTACCGAGAGACAGATCTGGGCTATTACATTTAGTAATTAGCACATCGTTCTGAAGCTGTATGAGGCCTAAATTGAGACGGATCTTGTAATCCCGAATCGTGCTCAAATGAGGATGACGACACCCGAGTCGGGCGCGCCACCCTCCAGATTTCTACGGCATACCCACGAGGATATTCAGTGTAATACAGGGTGGAGAATCTTTGACCTTCCTGCTCAAGAAGTAGAGATTCTGCCACCAAGCCCTCATGGTGATATAAATCACACTTGCATATGGGTTAATGGCACAAACAGGCACCTCATTGCAGATTAAAATATTGATATTTCTCGAAAATATGATAAAATTCAAATACGAATCAATCTTACATTTGGTGAAAACGATATTTAACCCTTAAATGTATATTGCTGCCGAAAATCCACAAAAAGAAAATTTCTTTTTGTTCCATCGAATTTTTTAAAATAAACACTCAAAAATAGAACAAAGATTTTTCTTTCATTTTTCCAGTAATCTACAATGTCTAAACTAACTGAAAATACTTTAGCACAAAAAAACATGCATTTAAGGGTAAAATTAATTTAGTTTTAATGAAATAAACCTCCTGGTAAAATCTGACTAAACAAAAGAGAATTTTTGAACTCCTACGTTTATAAAACTACTCTAAAGATTATCTAAAACAAATCACATGAAAAAGCACTTTTTATCCAAATAATTTTCTCCTGAAGCGGCCCATAACAAAGAAGCAACATTCAAAATTTTTTATGTATTTGAATTTTATCATTCATTCGCACGGAAAATTTTCTTCCAACTATTTTAAGCGTCTAAAAACTCGTCCCCTTATTACTTTCTAACTTCGGCTTACCCAAAAGCTGCAAACATTGTTCTGGTTATTTAAATTGCCATCTTTTCCCCAAGCAGTCCTCTATTCAGTCCTTTATCTGTGGCGGACTTTGAACTAGCCTTTTTATCCCTCAGAAGTTTAATGAGCTTCGAAAAGGTCCTTCATGCAGAGGGGATATAAATAGATTCCCCTATCTTTTCTATCGCTCAATTTTGCTTCTCTGAAACTGAAATCGGCTTTTAAAAAGCTTTAGGTTGGTTAGATTATGGTAACTATTAATGAGTTCGGCGATAAGGGCTTTAGATAATAAGTATCAAATCTTAACTATTAGTTTCGTCATAATCCGCCCTTTCGAATCACAGTGATTTTGAAATAATAATTCTAATCTACATATGCAAATGAATGATGGTTTGGATAAAGTTAAACCTTAAATGCATATTACCGCCGAACGTTTACAAAACGGTTTTACTCGCTTTCTTTTTGTCCCATTCAACATCTATTTTAGACCCTTTTTTTATTCAAAATAAAATACAGCCCGGATAGTTTTTATTATTTCTCGCGCTAATAATATTGAATAATCAATTAAATAATTAAATTTCAAAACAGAACATTATTCATTAATTTTTCCGTTATATATATATATATATATATATATAATTTACACCACTTCTAAACTAACCAAATATAACTTTTTAAACAAAATATAAAAAAATCATCCATTTAAGGGTAAATTGTGCAAAAACGACTTTTGGCCCAGCTGTGCCAAGCATATAATTTTAAACATTACATCTATTAATGAAATGTAAGTATTACGAATGTTGCACAATTAATAAAACCTAAAATCAATAACAATCGATACAGAAGAATACTAATTTTCAATTATTATTCTAATCTATTTATTAAAAAGAATGGCGACCTCGGAACAAAAATTCTCATCTCTATTTTTTCTTATAGGAAAATTCTTTTCTGATTCTATATCTTAAAAGAAGAAACGCAAACTAGATAATCTGATATAAGATACATTTCTTTCGCCCTGTAAGAAGATTTTTTGAAATACTATCAAGAAATTTTCCTTTTAAGAAAGAATTCGAAATATTCTTGAAGAGAAAATTAGATACAGATGTAAAAGGGGGGGGGGGGCCCACCGTTTTCACTAGCTTTTTTATAGTGGACTTTATTTAATATATTCAACAAAATTTATACTAGAAACTCTGAGGTTAACAATAACTTTCCCCCCTTAAGTCAAATCAGAAGTCTAAAAAGTTTAAATACGTCCCGTCTTTTTGCTCAATTTTGGATGTAATAAAATACCTTATTTGTTACTTTTTGGATATGGAATAATTTTTGGGAATCAACTGCATTTATGATACTACTTATTAGATTTCTTTACTAAATATTTATAACAGGAGATCAGTTAGTTAATCGAAGAATCGTCGACTATCTAAAATTTTAGTGAGCATATACAGGAAGAATCTTATTGTTTTGATAGAATTACGAGAATTGCAAGCTTTTCTAATAATTTTCAAAATAAATATATTTCATAAGATACGAGAAATCACATATTTAAATTTTAAAAAATATATTCATAGAACGAATTTGTTAAGGATAAATACGCAAGCAAACTGCAAGCGTTCCTGTGATTAAGATATATTTCATTCATATTGCCAATTTTCCGTGATTTTCCTAAAAATAATTAAAAGATTTAAATTCAGTTAGGGTTTTATTTTTACTGTAGATAGCTATTTTTTTCCTACGGCAGTCGATTTTTTGCGTCAATGTAGTTTCTTTTGTTTTCTCTATTTTTTTAACAAATTTTTTTAAATAATTACGTTTTAGCACCCAAAATACAAAATTTTCTTTTTTATTTATGAAAATCCTTTGAAAGTGAATACCAGTGGAACAAAAAAAGTATACCTCCCACCCGGCCGCATAAACACGATTTAAAAACAAACTTTCAAAATGAAAATTGAAAGAAATGACACTGGCGCTTTCAATCCACAGATTAAGAGATAAAAATAAATGCATTTCTCCCCATATCAAACAAAAGATATCAAATACTACTCGACATTTACGAAATCTCAATTTAAAACTTAACGCAAGCTTTGAAAGCAGATGGCTACGCTTTCGAAACAGACCCTTAATCGATATGAAACATTTCCCGACGAAGAATTTTATAATTCCCTTTTCCATTTGAAAAGATTATGAGATAAACGAAAGTAATTAACTGACTTAATGAAAACCGCTCCATAAGTAAGTTCCAATTTTTCTATCATATCTATTTGTATGGGGTGGGCACAGTTAATTTCGGCTTGCACACAAAAGTCAAGTAGCGACGGTATCACTTTTTAATTTTCAAAATTCGTAAGTGCAGGAAGGTAAATAAAAATGGAAGGAACAGAATTGCTTTTCTATTTAAGACGATCCGAAGGAAATTAAAATTGGGTTTCGCAGTCCTTTTTTTATAAAAATGGATCTTAAAAGGATGGCAATTATTTATGTAGATTGCCTCAAATTTATGGAATTGTTTAATATGCATTGATATATCATTGTAGACCTAGAGATAGTCATAAAAATACTAGTTAAAATAATTTATGTTACGCGAAAGTTACTAAAGTGACAAATATACTATTATAAGACTCCATTACAAGTGAAGAACTAACATAAAAGCATGGTATTTCATTGTTAATAAACGAAATTCTGCTTAAATTCTTCGTTAAATAAGAAAGGAACTCCGATAGAAAAATATCTCTTTAGCTATATGAATAGAATTCTATATATATAACAAAATATTTTTAACCCCAGACAAGTCTTTTCATGTTTAGCTAATCAAAAATTCTTCGCAAAACTGTCATTAAACAGGACACTTTTCAATTTCAAACAAAGCTACAGCACAGTTTCCATCATTCTGCAATTAGTTCCAAAATATCTTGAAAATTCCATTCTAACAAAATCTTAAATTCGAGAAATCAAGTAAACGTTAAGTTGTTTAAAAACTTTTTGAAAAACATATCTAAAATTTCTGAAAAACAAGACTTTTTACATTCCAGAATGAGCAACAGCAAATTTTCGCCATTCTCCCATTAGAACCACTATACTTTGAATATTCTATTCAATCAAAATTTTGCCTTCCAGGAATAAAATTATCGTTCAATTATTTAAAAACCCTTGTAAAACGAAACTAAAATGTCATTAACGGGACACTCTTTCATATTCCAGATTAAGTGACAGCTAAGTTTCAAGTATCCTTACATTCACCCTTAGTTTCATTATATCTCGAAAATTCTATTCAAGCTAAACTTACAATCATGGAATAAAATGAATGCTGAGTTATTTAAAAACTCCTAGCAAAACGCACCTAAAATGTCTTAAAACAAGACACTTTTTTATACTCCAGACTAAGCGGCAGCAAAAGTTTTCATTATCCTGCCATTAGTTCCATAATACCTTGAAAATTCCATTCAAGCAAAATCTTACATTCATGGAATAAAGCTCAAGTCATAAAGTCGCGTTTCCCGCCGAACCATCTCGCACAGAATTTATCGTCTGCACGAGAGTCTCAAAAGCTTAGCAAAACTCTATAAAACCTTGCTGCCAGCGTCAACGATACAAAAGCGCGGTCGTAAATCTTCGCCGAAAATACGGAAATAAATAGCTGGTCGAGGCCGACTTAACGACAGCTGACCGACAAACGAAAAGAAAGAGGGGAGAAAAACAACTAAACACCGCTGTCAATATAACAGGTTCTTAATGAAGAATGAAAACAATGTCAAGGAATCATTACGTTCTGGTGCCTTGAATGCAGACGCTGAGAGTTTGCGGTTTTTGATTTCGAAAGGATAGATTGTAAAAGTAAGCAAAATAAAAAGCAAGCATACAAAAGAAATAAAGTTTTATAGATACCGATTTTATTATTGATATTATCAATTTGATTAGTTTGACAAGCAATTTTGAGTTAGAAGTGAGGTGTCCCTGGAGCTGACGGAAACATAGACATAATTCCAAAAACAGATTTTCAGACGCCGGAAAAATATCTCAAAATCAAATTTTTGATGATTAAATTCCTATTGATATAGTACAACTATGCGTATATAATGCTATATACAAGAAAATAAAAAAAAATTGGGATAACAATACTCGGAAAATATACTTTACAACTTTGGAAAATAATGGAAAATAATACAGATACAGTCGAATCTCTATATACTGAGCCTGAAAATCAAGGAAAAAAATATGATGTATAAAAATTTCAATGTATAGAAATTTCAACATATAGAAACAGGTGTTGGAATTTTTCATAATTTCTTTACTAAAAACAACTATGTATTGTTATTTTTTAGGGTTAAGGAAGACTTAGAGAAAAATTTAAAGAATTAGAGAAATGCATTTTTAAAAATATACAAATAACGATTTTTCACACATTGATACCGCACCGTCGAAATTTCATATATTTTTTACCGCGTCTTTATTTTTCGTCCCGCTTTCTACGTCTTTTATTAAGTTGAATTTCTTTTTCACATTTTAGGGGCCATACTCATTATACGAAATCAAAGACTACACCGAATTTAACCCTTTATAAGGCCATTTTTTTCTAGCAGTGATATAATAAAATAACTTTGGTATTGAGATTAATTTAAGAAAAGAAATTCATTTAGCTTACTGGATGACATTTTTGCTAATTAATTTTATTAATTAATAATTAATTGCCAATTCAAGACACTTCGTTATGGTTTGAGGTAAGAAAATGGAACAACCAGGTTTTTGTCTCATAGAAAAATTTGGCGAGAACTTACGCCAACCTTAAAAAATACATTTAAAAATTTATGAACTTGGTGGGAAGTATATTCCCACGGTCTTAAAAAGGGTAAAAGGCACAGTGATGCCTTTAAGCAACATGCCCAATTTTGTCTTCTAAAACTTTGAGAAAACGACTGAAGCTCTAACGCCTGTTGTTGCCAATAAGATACATACTCAAATTTTTATTAAATCAATTTACAACATATAGATGGCAGTCCGGTGCTGATAAAAAAAAATATAAATAAATTGATGTTTTTCACTTGAGGCTGCATCTTCTTAGCTTTGTTTGTACGCTTGAAACTACCCTATTTTATTCTACAGTGTTGGAGGAGATTCCTTATCCGTATTATTATTTATTAAACTTCATCTGTGTTTGACATAATAGAGTTTTATCAAGGAATTGTTTTCTGAAATACAGCCCAGTGTTGTCAGTTGGTGACAAACTGCTTTTTAGCCATAAACCACACTTTTAAAAAAAATTGGATTTTTTACGGTATTTTCCGCACGTTTTATTCAAGAAATGAAGTGAAAAACATTTTAAAATCAATTTTTAAAAAATCAGGCTTTTAAGTGTTCAAGTGAAAATCTCGCTCTAAGTCATGCAAGGGATTTCTAGATCAGAAGCTAAGAATAACGCATGATTTACTGGCCTTTTCGTATACAGTTTTCATTTTTATTTAATTTATATTCCTACTTCTAAACGAAATCAATGGCCGGTTTTTTACTGAAATAGGTGTACATAATTTTTTTATGCGAAAGTTTTTGTTCGATTTACAGACATTTCATTCGATATACAGAAGCTGTTTTTCGATTAAAAATCCAAGATTCCTGAAAAAGATCAATACATGGGGTTTCTCACTGTTTATCCCACATTAATTCACTATGGCTACAGAATAAAGTAGACTGCTTATTCAATAACTAGAAGATTTGTGCCCATCTAAATCGCCAATATCTCGCCAACAATATCTCAGATCTGATTGATACAAATTTACTAATGAAAGTTGTAGTAGAAAATCTCATGCACATTGAAAGAGTGTTTAAGAAATAAAAAAAGCATGAAAAACAGAACTGATGAATCAAAGGACACAAATTTTTCCTTTGCTAATAACTTTATTTTTAACAATTACTTTCGTTTTGTCCGAGTAAAAATAATGCAAAATCCACTAAAAGAAAAAAATGCATAACCAAATACAAATTTTTAAAAAATGCTAAATTGATGAATGCAAATCTTTAAGTAAAGGGAGCCTTTCAGTGTTTCCCAACACTCAGAGAAGAAAAAAAAAGCATACACAAAATAAACAAGCAAAAAAAATGCTGAAAGATTACATAAGGAAAATAAATTAATTCTGGTATAACTCCTGTTTCATATCAAATCATCACAGAATCAAAACAGTATCCCGTGTGTATACTAATTTGTAAACAAACAGACCGTTTGAATCTCTTTGGCAAGTAGCCAAAGCACGTGACCGTCGCCGATTTCGGAGGATAATTCTATAATAGATTAAATACAGCAAACTCGCTATCATTATTTTCCTTTTTAAAATTTAAAAACGAAACGTATTTTTAACGAAATTGAAATAAAAAATTTATTTTAAATTTAACTGGCATTAATTTCATTAATATAAGTATTAATTCTTTAAAAATTATTTTCCATAGAATATTCGGTGATCGTACACAACTGTAAATCAAGCAGACGAAAAACTATCCCGTTTAAATTCAATTACATTATACAATATAACATTTATATACAGTTACATTATAATATTCAGTTACATTATATTATTACTCAGTTACATTATTCATTATATTGTTACGAACATGGAAATTCGCTTCCCAGCAACGTTAGTCTTATGGTTGGGAAGACAGTTCTACAGGGATATGTATGGGAATGCCGGGAAAAATGGAGCCATCGATCCCGACCTTGGCGACAATTTTGTAGACGAAATGTGGGATTTCAAAAGTACTGGAATTTTCTCGATATCTCTCTTAGAGGCCGAAATCCGGATTTATCCAGATGATGCCATATGACGTCTCGGCCTGTCGGGGAGACTATAAAAGAGACATGCTCGGTTCACAGTGGCAGTGTGTGTTGATCGACTGGAATCGCCTTCGGAGTACGAACGTCTTTGGAAACTCTCTTTGGAGTTTTATCCGCTGTGCGAGCTAGTAAGCTATCGGACGCCGAGCGGTACAAAAGTACTGTTATTAATTAATGAATTGCTGTCTGTTTGTGTTGCTAATCAGTGCAAATGCTGTTTTTTCCCGTTACTTGCAATTCGTGTGTTCCTTAATTTTTGTGAATAAAGTCTTATTCTCCGTTACCTGCTTGTTGGACTGTTTACACCATACACACACGAATTTTGTAACAATATACATTTGCAAACAAAAGCAGCTTTAAAAGAACCCGACGTGTATCCATTCGAGAAGCACACAAACTTCGCTTAAACGCGAATATGAGGTCATTGGTATTTACCGCAATCTTTCTAATGACTCCTCTACGTAACATTTCACACTGTATTTCCATTCCACTAATGAGGTTTGGGCAAGGTTGCCGCAAAGCCATGACTCGCAGTCAACTGAAACCATGAATTATTTTTCTTTCAAAACGAGACTTAAAAAATGTATCAAACCTCTACACTCTTAAGCCAATTCATATTAAAAAATGTTATAAATGAATTATTCATTTCAGATTTTGTATTGGTAACAATTCCCTGAAAGTGTATTCCGTTAAGGTATCCATCTATTTTTGAAATTCTCTTTAGTCTTTTTTTTCTTTCACTATCTTTCAACTTGCTTTATTTTTTAAAAATTTGAATGATTAACATTATTCTTAAATTTATGTAAAAAAATTAAGCTAGGGAGCAAAAATATTACCTATATTTAAAGAAAATTGAGAAATATATAATTGAATGCAGTTATGCTATAAAGAACCAACTCCATAACACAGATTTTGAAAAATACCTTCCTTTTATTGTAAAACGTTACGGAATAAGCTGAAGTTTTCCACAATTTATTATTAGTAGTCCTGTTGTGCAAAGGATTTCACCTTATTCAATTTTCCACGCAAAACTACATAAACCCAGGCATAGTTTTTAATATTTATACCGAAATACGTAATATGGCGGTTGGTTTCCATCTACCTCCAATTATAATTATGCTTTCAATATACGTAAAAACGTTTTTGACGCAATTTTATTTGATACGCAACACTCGCAAAATGTTGCAACACAAAACAATTTCTGGTGAAGAGTCGATCACTGATATCCAGATTAAATTGAAGAGAAATACTAAGGATAACTTGTTCCTTGTAAATTAATCTTAGCATTCGAAACTGAGAACAAATACTTAGGCGATGATACATCACACTAAGGGGACCTTTTGACGCACTTGAATTGCAAATTAACCACGTAAAAAAAAAAGGGAGTCGATTTACATAAAGCCACAATTATATGACAAACACAACGGCGCATGTCATCAAACATTTAACTCCACGAAATCAAACGTCGAGCTGCAACGTTACAAGCCCTATCTTCATAAAAATATGCTTAATGGATTTCAAAATTAAATTGGCGGGCGAACAAGACGCTTTATGGGAGCATAACTTAACTCCAATATACTGAGCTTATTTATTATTTTTTGAATTCCAATATTCTGATTTTGGGATATATATATATATATTCAATTCCTTTGGTAGACTTTTCATTGAATGAACTGCCGAAACCAGAAAACTTTTTACTTCTTTTTTCGTGCCTTTGCCAATTAAGTTAGAGATACTTTTCGTAATCTCCAGCGAAGATCAAAAGCAACTGACAATAAATTGATAAAGAAAATCTTGCAATGTCAGTCAACTCTCTCATTATGTTGCCAATGACAATATATTCTTCCGACCACACCCTCGGAGCACTCGCCATGATTTCGACGGTTCACAGAATACGTCGGCCGGGTGTTCTGAACTCGACATGACGGTCCTTTCTAGCATTGTTCTCCTTTTACAGATTTATCTAATTTTCTAAACGGAAAAGATAGATAGATAGTCATTTATGAAACAATAAAAATAATTATTATTTTATTCAAAGAATTCTAGCTCAAAGGAGAATCTAAGATGGATAAGCTTTAACGCTTCAGAAGAAATGGCCAATTTTCAATTAATTAGTTCAATACTTCCATTTCAACGAACCGGGAGTATTCAACCATCGACATTCTTGTATGCTTCAAGGCCAGCGATTGGGCACCAAATAAATACATTTATCTGAAAAAATTATGGCTAAAACTTGACTGTTTTAATCACGTCAGTTAGTGTCCAGTATGACAATCCTGAGTTTCCCCCCTCCAGAAAGGCGGGTTTCGGTTGTAGGTGGAAAAAATTGGAGTGAAATGGCGTGTCTTTGCAGTTTTTCCAAGATTACTAGAAAATGAGAGAATCGATCTTAAAAATGGTAAACATAAAAGTTGTAGAGCATAAAATTCTGAGTAACATGAATGCCATTCTATATATGTAAAGTAGAGTGCGTGTGTGTTCCTTGTACAAATCTATAGTTTGTGTCCATTCTTGATGAAATTATGGCACATGTGCTCTTTAAAACAAGAGAAAGACTACTGTCAACTTTTAAAAGTCCAAAAGTTAATCAAAATATCAGGTAATTAAAAATTGAGCAAGATTTTTGCATTTTCCAGCGATATCTTCCCAAAATATTATCTCACAAAAACTATTTTTACACCATTTTAAAGATAAAAAAATTAGCTTTCCAGTGGCATCAATTTCATTTCCGTAATTTCATTTCCATTCAATCACATTTTGTTAATAAGTTAATTTTATATACAAATACATGAACATTAAACACATGATGAATAAGAATACAGACGAAGAATTTATTGCCAGAACACATTAATAGAATTCTGAGAGAACACTAAATATATAAATAAATAATAAAGCAGATGATTAACAATTTATATAACGAAAAACTATAGATTTGGTTCAGTTGTTCCATTTTAGAGGGAATTATTTTGAATTACGTATTTTTACTTTCCCAAAAGCGAAAATAGATCATTGTGTAATAGTTTCCAGTCTCCTACAACGTTTTGATACTGAAAAGATCGAGCAACGCCGGGTATTCTTGCTAGCATTGCATATTTTGCAGCAGTAGTACGTGTACTAGCTCTCATCACATTTCCTACAAGAACGCCATTTATGACGTGTGATCAAAAATTATTCTGTTAGGCAACCAACATTCACGATTGGTTTTAAAAAATCCTCTAAAAGTGCCCAAATTTACCCACATTACACTTAAATTATCCGTTATTAAAAAGAAAGCGGTTAACAATTAATTGATCATTATATTTCCAGTGACGGTACGCGAGTTTATATTTTTCTTACAAGAATAAATTCCTTGAAATTAAAAATTATTTCTATAGAATGAACATGTAAATTTTAAGGTTCACCGAATATCCTATAAAAAATGCAATTACGTTTAAATGAAGATTTTCTCTTAAAATTTCATTCATGGAGATTCTAAAATGTCGAAATTTCTTCTTTCTCCGGATAAAATTACAGCACCCTCTCTCTCTCTCTCTCTACTTCCTCGATATTTAAACCAAATAGCTGTCAATAACTTTACAGGAAAATCACATTCAGGGGAAAATATTCGTCTAATATTAGCAACCAAACACACACACAGCTTAAATAAAAATATAAGCCGACAATAAAAAGCAAAAACAAATCTGCATCCATTTCATTCCGATACCAAAATAAACTTTCACAAGAACTTATTCCATCAAAAACTGAACGGACAAAAGAAGACTCAGAAAACATACTTATATCATTAAGCACACGTTTCGAAAGCCATACTAATTTCCAACTACACGCGCCGTTCCCGCATAATTCCTAAAACTGCCTTTTCTACGAAGAGTATTATGCAAATTTTCGTAGCTCTGCCCAAGAAAAAAACATCCGTCCATAATCCAATTATTTCAGAAGAATTTCCGCCATAGATGCGTTCCACGCTACATCGCATCTTGCACCTTCTTTATACCGCATTTCCTACCAACTAATGAAGTTAGGGCCTTCAGCTTGTAATGCATTATAGAAGAGCAGAAAGTTGATGCTGCAGCTCCTTTTGATGTAAATGTTGAGGAAGAAGGAACTTTAATTAGAAATACGGGGAAATTGGCAGGTTTATGATTTCGAGCAAACATTGGACTCATTTATTCGACAGTATCCACATCGGAAAGTTAGTTAAACGTCGCATTAACCGCTGGATAACCACAATAAAGAGATACAATTGACACTTTATAAAAAAGAGATTTCAGAATTCTTATTGTGTTTCCTTAAGCTCTGAAGCAACTCGTAGCCGAAATTTAAATATCGACACATTTCATTCAGATGATACATTCGTCAGGGGATTACCTCCAGTACGAGGATGTAAAGTCTCGTGAGAAGCAAGCCTATTTTCGGTTTCCATGGCGGCATATTAACTTTAAAGCGGGTCATTCACCGCTGTTCTAAACTGGAATTTTTGGAACAAGGGAAGGAAAAACGTATCGTCAAGGTCGAAAGCCTATGAAATTTGGAACAAATGGATTCGCAGTGGTGGAATCCAAAAGAACTCAAAATCCGAAACTCCATCCGCCGATTCCAATTTGGGACCTCGATGCGAGGCTAGAGGGAAAAAAATAGTTCTGCCTAGATTGGGACCTCGTGTCGAGGCTAGAAATGAAACTCGAAATCTCCCGTGTGCGGGAAGAGGAGTTTGGGTGGGAGGAATTCTGCGACTTTGAACCTTGTCTCAAAACAAACTTTGGAACATCGGTGAATGCCTTGCCCAATTTTTCGACTAAAATGGGTGGAAAAAAAATCGGTCTTATGACAAATGACATATCTTAGCCGTCTCGCGAAAGCCCAGCTTAAGATTACAGCGAAGTGAAATCCAAGATCTCCTTTTAAAATTGAATTTAAACGGGGAAACAGGAAGGTATCTTCACCCCTTTTTGAATACACTGGAAGATAAGATTTTCCCACTTAGACCACCTGTAGGGTTATTTATTTTTATTTTCCTTCCTTAGTGATAAGCCTATCCATCACGCAAGTTATGACCTTAGGCCCAGTGCCCCACATTTGGGGCTCAAGAGGCGTTCTCAAAACTCAAGTGGGCGATATTGAGAATAACCTAACCCTCAAACATGGCGGCATGCACCTTCGGAATCGGA
>BGPR01026913.1:0-21150 GCA_013235015.1 Araneus ventricosus | reverse complement strand
TCCGATTCCGAAGGTGCATGCCGCCATGTTTGAGGGTTAGGTTATTCTCAATATCGCCCACTTGAGTTTTGAGAACGCCTCTTGAGCCCCAAATGTGGGGCACTGGGCCTAAGGTCATAACTTGCGTGATGGATAGGCTTATCACTAAGGAAGGAAAATAAAAATAAATAACCCTACAGGTGGTCTAAGTGGGAAAATCTTATCTTCCAGTGTATTCAAAAAGGGGTGAAGATACCTTCCTGTTTCCCCGTTTAAATTCAATTTTAAAAGGAGATCTTGGATTTCACTTCGCTGTAATCTTAAGCTGGGCTTTCGCGAGACGGCTAAGATATGTCATTTGTCATAAGACCGATTTTTTTTCCACCCATTTTAGTCGAAAAATTGGGCAAGGCATTCACCGATGTTCCAAAGTTTGTTTTGAGACAAGGTTCAAAGTCGCAGAATTCCTCCCACCCAAACTCCTCTTCCCGCACACGGGAGATTTCGAGTTTCATTTCTAGCCTCGACACGAGGTCCCAATCTAGGCAGAACTATTTTTTTCCCTCTAGCCTCGCATCGAGGTCCCAAATTGGAATCGGCGGATGGAGTTTCGGATTTTGAGTTCTTTTGGATTCCACCACTGCGAATCCATTTGTTCCAAATTTCATAGGCTTTCGACCTTGACGATACGTTTTTCCTTCCCTTGTTCCAAAAATTCCAGTTTAGAACAGCGGTGAATGACCCGCTTTAAAGTTAATATGCCGCCATGGAAACCGAAAATAGGCTTGCTTCTCACGAGACTTTACATCCTCGTACTGGAGGTAATCCCCTGACGAATGTATCATCTGAATGAAATGTGTCGATATTTAAATTTCGGCTACGAGTTGCTTCAGAGCTTAAGGAAACACAATAAGAATTCTGAAATCTCTTTTTTATAAAGTGTCAATTGTATCTCTTTATTGTGGTTATCCAGCGGTTAATGCGACGTTTAACTAACTTTCCGATGTGGATACTGTCGAATAAATGAGTCCAATGTTTGCTCGAAATCATAAACCTGCCAATTTCCCCGTATTTCTAATTAAAGTTCCTTCTTCCTCAACATTTACATCAAAAGGAGCTGCAGCATCAACTTTCTGCTCTTCTATAATGCATTACAAGCTGAAGGCCCTAACTTCATTAGTTGGTAGGAAATGCGGTATAAAGAAGGTGCAAGATGCGATGTAGCGTGGAACGCATCTATGGCGGAAATTCTTCTGAAATAATTGGATTATGGACGGATGTTTTTTTCTTGGGCAGAGCTACGAAAATTTGCATAATACTCTTCGTAGAAAAGGCAGTTTTAGGAATTATGCGGGAACGGCGCGTGTAGTTGGAAATTAGTATGGCTTTCGAAACGTGTGCTTAATGATATAAGTATGTTTTCTGAGTCTTCTTTTGTCCGTTCAGTTTTTGATGGAATAAGTTCTTGTGAAAGTTTATTTTGGTATCGGAATGAAATGGATGCAGATTTGTTTTTGCTTTTTATTGTCGGCTTATATTTTTATTTAAGCTGTGTGTGTGTTTGGTTGCTAATATTAGACGAATATTTTCCCCTGAATGTGATTTTCCTGTAAAGTTATTGACAGCTATTTGGTTTAAATATCGAGGAAGTAGAGAGAGAGAGAGAGAGGGTGCTGTAATTTTATCCGGAGAAAGAAGAAATTTCGACATTTTAGAATCTCCATGAATGAAATTTTAAGAGAAAATCTTCATTTAAACGTAATTGCATTTTTTATAGGATATTCGGTGAACCTTAAAATTTACATGTTCATTCTATAGAAATAATTTTTAATTTCAAGGAATTTATTCTTGTAAGAAAAATATAAACTCGCGTACCGTCACTGGAAATATAATGATCAATTAATTGTTAACCGCTTTCTTTTTAATAACGGATAATTTAAGTGTAATGTGGGTAAATTTGGGCACTTTTAGAGGATTTTTTAAAACCAATCGTGAATGTTGGTTGCCTAACAGAATAATTTTTGATCACACGTCATAAATGGCGTTCTTGTAGGAAATGTGATGAGAGCTAGTACACGTACTACTGCTGCAAAATATGCAATGCTAGCAAGAATACCCGGCGTTGCTCGATCTTTTCAGTATCAAAACGTTGTAGGAGACTGGAAACTATTACACAATGATCTATTTTCGCTTTTGGGAAAGTAAAAATACGTAATTCAAAATAATTCCCTCTAAAATGGAACAACTGAACCAAATCTATAGTTTTTCGTTATATAAATTGTTAATCATCTGCTTTATTATTTATTTATATATTTAGTGTTCTCTCAGAATTCTATTAATGTGTTCTGGCAATAAATTCTTCGTCTGTATTCTTATTCATCATGTGTTTAATGTTCATGTATTTGTATATAAAATTAACTTATTAACAAAATGTGATTGAATGGAAATGAAATTACGGAAATGAAATTGATGCCACTGGAAAGCTAATTTTTTTATCTTTAAAATGGTGTAAAAATAGTTTTTGTGAGATAATATTTTGGGAAGATATCGCTGGAAAATGCAAAAATCTTGCTCAATTTTTAATTACCTGATATTTTGATTAACTTTTGGACTTTTAAAAGTTGACAGTAGTCTTTCTCTTGTTTTAAAGAGCACATGTGCCATAATTTCATCAAGAATGGACACAAACTATAGATTTGTACAAGGAACACACACGCACTCTACTTTACATATATAGAATGGCATTCATGTTACTCAGAATTTTATGCTCTACAACTTTTATGTTTACCATTTTTAAGATCGATTCTCTCATTTTCTAGTAATCTTGGAAAAACTGCAAAGACACGCCATTTCACTCCAATTTTTTCCACCTACAACCGAAACCCGCCTTTCTGGAGGGGGGAAACTCAGGATTGTCATACTGGACACTAACTGACGTGATTAAAACAGTCAAGTTTTAGCCATAATTTTTTCAGATAAATGTATTTATTTGGTGCCCAATCGCTGGCCTTGAAGCATACAAGAATGTCGATGGTTGAATACTCCCGGTTCGTTGAAATGGAAGTATTGAACTAATTAATTGAAAATTGGCCATTTCTTCTGAAGCGTTAAAGCTTATCCATCTTAGATTCTCCTTTGAGCTAGAATTCTTTGAATAAAATAATAATTATTTTTATTGTTTCATAAATGACTATCTATCTATCTTTTCCGTTTAGAAAATTAGATAAATCTGTAAAAGGAGAACAATGCTAGAAAGGACCGTCATGTCGAGTTCAGAACACCCGGCCGACGTATTCTGTGAACCGTCGAAATCATGGCGAGTGCTCCGAGGGTGTGGTCGGAAGAATATATTGTCATTGGCAACATAATGAGAGAGTTGACTGACATTGCAAGATTTTCTTTATCAATTTATTGTCAGTTGCTTTTGATCTTCGCTGGAGATTACGAAAAGTATCTCTAACTTAATTGGCAAAGGCACGAAAAAAGAAGTAAAAAGTTTTCTGGTTTCGGCAGTTCATTCAATGAAAAGTCTACCAAAGGAATTGAATATATATATATATATCCCAAAATCAGAATATTGGAATTCAAAAAATAATAAATAAGCTCAGTATATTGGAGTTAAGTTATGCTCCCATAAAGCGTCTTGTTCGCCCGCCAATTTAATTTTGAAATCCATTAAGCATATTTTTATGAAGATAGGGCTTGTAACGTTGCAGCTCGACGTTTGATTTCGTGGAGTTAAATGTTTGATGACATGCGCCGTTGTGTTTGTCATATAATTGTGGCTTTATGTAAATCGACTCCCTTTTTTTTTTACGTGGTTAATTTGCAATTCAAGTGCGTCAAAAGGTCCCCTTAGTGTGATGTATCATCGCCTAAGTATTTGTTCTCAGTTTCGAATGCTAAGATTAATTTACAAGGAACAAGTTATCCTTAGTATTTCTCTTCAATTTAATCTGGATATCAGTGATCGACTCTTCACCAGAAATTGTTTTGTGTTGCAACATTTTGCGAGTGTTGCGTATCAAATAAAATTGCGTCAAAAACGTTTTTACGTATATTGAAAGCATAATTATAATTGGAGGTAGATGGAAACCAACCGCCATATTACGTATTTCGGTATAAATATTAAAAACTATGCCTGGGTTTATGTAGTTTTGCGTGGAAAATTGAATAAGGTGAAATCCTTTGCACAACAGGACTACTAATAATAAATTGTGGAAAACTTCAGCTTATTCCGTAACGTTTTACAATAAAAGGAAGGTATTTTTCAAAATCTGTGTTATGGAGTTGGTTCTTTATAGCATAACTGCATTCAATTATATATTTCTCAATTTTCTTTAAATATAGGTAATATTTTTGCTCCCTAGCTTAATTTTTTTACATAAATTTAAGAATAATGTTAATCATTCAAATTTTTAAAAAATAAAGCAAGTTGAAAGATAGTGAAAGAAAAAAAAGACTAAAGAGAATTTCAAAAATAGATGGATACCTTAACGGAATACACTTTCAGGGAATTGTTACCAATACAAAATCTGAAATGAATAATTCATTTATAACATTTTTTAATATGAATTGGCTTAAGAGTGTAGAGGTTTGATACATTTTTTAAGTCTCGTTTTGAAAGAAAAATAATTCATGGTTTCAGTTGACTGCGAGTCATGGCTTTGCGGCAACCTTGCCCAAACCTCATTAGTGGAATGGAAATACAGTGTGAAATGTTACGTAGAGGAGTCATTAGAAAGATTGCGGTAAATACCAATGACCTCATATTCGCGTTTAAGCGAAGTTTGTGTGCTTCTCGAATGGATACACGTCGGGTTCTTTTAAAGCTGCTTTTGTTTGCAAATGTATATTGTTACAAAATTCGTGTGTGTATGGTGTAAACAGTCCAACAAGCAGGTAACGGAGAATAAGACTTTATTCACAAAAATTAAGGAACACACGAATTGCAAGTAACGGGAAAAAACAGCATTTGCACTGATTAGCAACACAAACAGACAGCAATTCATTAATTAATAACAGTACTTTTGTACCGCTCGGCGTCCGATAGCTTACTAGCTCGCACAGCGGATAAAACTCCAAAGAGAGTTTCCAAAGACGTTCGTACTCCGAAGGCGATTCCAGTCGATCAACACACACTGCCACTGTGAACCGAGCATGTCTCTTTTATAGTCTCCCCGACAGGCCGAGACGTCATATGGCATCATCTGGATAAATCCGGATTTCGGCCTCTAAGAGAGATATCGAGAAAATTCCAGTACTTTTGAAATCCCACATTTCGTCTACAAAATTGTCGCCAAGGTCGGGATCGATGGCTCCATTTTTCCCGGCATTCCCATACATATCCCTGTAGAACTGTCTTCCCAACCATAAGACTAACGTTGCTGGGAAGCGAATTTCCATGTTCGTAACAATATAATGAATAATGTAACTGAGTAATAATATAATGTAACTGAATATTATAATGTAACTGTATATAAATGTTATATTGTATAATGTAATTGAATTTAAACGGGATAGTTTTTCGTCTGCTTGATTTACAGTTGTGTACGATCACCGAATATTCTATGGAAAATAATTTTTAAAGAATTAATACTTATATTAATGAAATTAATGCCAGTTAAATTTAAAATAAATTTTTTATTTCAATTTCGTTAAAAATACGTTTCGTTTTTAAATTTTAAAAAGGAAAATAATGATAGCGAGTTTGCTGTATTTAATCTATTATAGAATTATCCTCCGAAATCGGCGACGGTCACGTGCTTTGGCTACTTGCCAAAGAGATTCAAACGGTCTGTTTGTTTACAAATTAGTATACACACGGGATACTGTTTTGATTCTGTGATGATTTGATATGAAACAGGAGTTATACCAGAATTAATTTATTTTCCTTATGTAATCTTTCAGCATTTTTTTTGCTTGTTTATTTTGTGTATGCTTTTTTTTTCTTCTCTGAGTGTTGGGAAACACTGAAAGGCTCCCTTTACTTAAAGATTTGCATTCATCAATTTAGCATTTTTTAAAAATTTGTATTTGGTTATGCATTTTTTTCTTTTAGTGGATTTTGCATTATTTTTACTCGGACAAAACGAAAGTAATTGTTAAAAATAAAGTTATTAGCAAAGGAAAAATTTGTGTCCTTTGATTCATCAGTTCTGTTTTTCATGCTTTTTTTATTTCTTAAACACTCTTTCAATGTGCATGAGATTTTCTACTACAACTTTCATTAGTAAATTTGTATCAATCAGATCTGAGATATTGTTGGCGAGATATTGGCGATTTAGATGGGCACAAATCTTCTAGTTATTGAATAAGCAGTCTACTTTATTCTGTAGCCATAGTGAATTAATGTGGGATAAACAGTGAGAAACCCCATGTATTGATCTTTTTCAGGAATCTTGGATTTTTAATCGAAAAACAGCTTCTGTATATCGAATGAAATGTCTGTAAATCGAACAAAAACTTTCGCATAAAAAAATTATGTACACCTATTTCAGTAAAAAACCGGCCATTGATTTCGTTTAGAAGTAGGAATATAAATTAAATAAAAATGAAAACTGTATACGAAAAGGCCAGTAAATCATGCGTTATTCTTAGCTTCTGATCTAGAAATCCCTTGCATGACTTAGAGCGAGATTTTCACTTGAACACTTAAAAGCCTGATTTTTTAAAAATTGATTTTAAAATGTTTTTCACTTCATTTCTTGAATAAAACGTGCGGAAAATACCGTAAAAAATCCAATTTTTTTTAAAAGTGTGGTTTATGGCTAAAAAGCAGTTTGTCACCAACTGACAACACTGGGCTGTATTTCAGAAAACAATTCCTTGATAAAACTCTATTATGTCAAACACAGATGAAGTTTAATAAATAATAATACGGATAAGGAATCTCCTCCAACACTGTAGAATAAAATAGGGTAGTTTCAAGCGTACAAACAAAGCTAAGAAGATGCAGCCTCAAGTGAAAAACATCAATTTATTTATATTTTTTTTTATCAGCACCGGACTGCCATCTATATGTTGTAAATTGATTTAATAAAAATTTGAGTATGTATCTTATTGGCAACAACAGGCGTTAGAGCTTCAGTCGTTTTCTCAAAGTTTTAGAAGACAAAATTGGGCATGTTGCTTAAAGGCATCACTGTGCCTTTTACCCTTTTTAAGACCGTGGGAATATACTTCCCACCAAGTTCATAAATTTTTAAATGTATTTTTTAAGGTTGGCGTAAGTTCTCGCCAAATTTTTCTATGAGACAAAAACCTGGTTGTTCCATTTTCTTACCTCAAACCATAACGAAGTGTCTTGAATTGGCAATTAATTATTAATTAATAAAATTAATTAGCAAAAATGTCATCCAGTAAGCTAAATGAATTTCTTTTCTTAAATTAATCTCAATACCAAAGTTATTTTATTATATCACTGCTAGAAAAAAATGGCCTTATAAAGGGTTAAATTCGGTGTAGTCTTTGATTTCGTATAATGAGTATGGCCCCTAAAATGTGAAAAAGAAATTCAACTTAATAAAAGACGTAGAAAGCGGGACGAAAAATAAAGACGCGGTAAAAAATATATGAAATTTCGACGGTGCGGTATCAATGTGTGAAAAATCGTTATTTGTATATTTTTAAAAATGCATTTCTCTAATTCTTTAAATTTTTCTCTAAGTCTTCCTTAACCCTAAAAAATAACAATACATAGTTGTTTTTAGTAAAGAAATTATGAAAAATTCCAACACCTGTTTCTATATGTTGAAATTTCTATACATTGAAATTTTTATACATCATATTTTTTTCCTTGATTTTCAGGCTCAGTATATAGAGATTCGACTGTATCTGTATTATTTTCCATTATTTTCCAAAGTTGTAAAGTATATTTTCCGAGTATTGTTATCCCAATTTTTTTTTATTTTCTTGTATATAGCATTATATACGCATAGTTGTACTATATCAATAGGAATTTAATCATCAAAAATTTGATTTTGAGATATTTTTCCGGCGTCTGAAAATCTGTTTTTGGAATTATGTCTATGTTTCCGTCAGCTCCAGGGACACCTCACTTCTAACTCAAAATTGCTTGTCAAACTAATCAAATTGATAATATCAATAATAAAATCGGTATCTATAAAACTTTATTTCTTTTGTATGCTTGCTTTTTATTTTGCTTACTTTTACAATCTATCCTTTCGAAATCAAAAACCGCAAACTCTCAGCGTCTGCATTCAAGGCACCAGAACGTAATGATTCCTTGACATTGTTTTCATTCTTCATTAAGAACCTGTTATATTGACAGCGGTGTTTAGTTGTTTTTCTCCCCTCTTTCTTTTCGTTTGTCGGTCAGCTGTCGTTAAGTCGGCCTCGACCAGCTATTTATTTCCGTATTTTCGGCGAAGATTTACGACCGCGCTTTTGTATCGTTGACGCTGGCAGCAAGGTTTTATAGAGTTTTGCTAAGCTTTTGAGACTCTCGTGCAGACGATAAATTCTGTGCGAGATGGTTCGGCGGGAAACGCGACTTTATGACTTGAGCTTTATTCCATGAATGTAAGATTTTGCTTGAATGGAATTTTCAAGGTATTATGGAACTAATGGCAGGATAATGAAAACTTTTGCTGCCGCTTAGTCTGGAGTATAAAAAAGTGTCTTGTTTTAAGACATTTTAGGTGCGTTTTGCTAGGAGTTTTTAAATAACTCAGCATTCATTTTATTCCATGATTGTAAGTTTAGCTTGAATAGAATTTTCGAGATATAATGAAACTAAGGGTGAATGTAAGGATACTTGAAACTTAGCTGTCACTTAATCTGGAATATGAAAGAGTGTCCCGTTAATGACATTTTAGTTTCGTTTTACAAGGGTTTTTAAATAATTGAACGATAATTTTATTCCTGGAAGGCAAAATTTTGATTGAATAGAATATTCAAAGTATAGTGGTTCTAATGGGAGAATGGCGAAAATTTGCTGTTGCTCATTCTGGAATGTAAAAAGTCTTGTTTTTCAGAAATTTTAGATATGTTTTTCAAAAAGTTTTTAAACAACTTAACGTTTACTTGATTTCTCGAATTTAAGATTTTGTTAGAATGGAATTTTCAAGATATTTTGGAACTAATTGCAGAATGATGGAAACTGTGCTGTAGCTTTGTTTGAAATTGAAAAGTGTCCTGTTTAATGACAGTTTTGCGAAGAATTTTTGATTAGCTAAACATGAAAAGACTTGTCTGGGGTTAAAAATATTTTGTTATATATATAGAATTCTATTCATATAGCTAAAGAGATATTTTTCTATCGGAGTTCCTTTCTTATTTAACGAAGAATTTAAGCAGAATTTCGTTTATTAACAATGAAATACCATGCTTTTATGTTAGTTCTTCACTTGTAATGGAGTCTTATAATAGTATATTTGTCACTTTAGTAACTTTCGCGTAACATAAATTATTTTAACTAGTATTTTTATGACTATCTCTAGGTCTACAATGATATATCAATGCATATTAAACAATTCCATAAATTTGAGGCAATCTACATAAATAATTGCCATCCTTTTAAGATCCATTTTTATAAAAAAAGGACTGCGAAACCCAATTTTAATTTCCTTCGGATCGTCTTAAATAGAAAAGCAATTCTGTTCCTTCCATTTTTATTTACCTTCCTGCACTTACGAATTTTGAAAATTAAAAAGTGATACCGTCGCTACTTGACTTTTGTGTGCAAGCCGAAATTAACTGTGCCCACCCCATACAAATAGATATGATAGAAAAATTGGAACTTACTTATGGAGCGGTTTTCATTAAGTCAGTTAATTACTTTCGTTTATCTCATAATCTTTTCAAATGGAAAAGGGAATTATAAAATTCTTCGTCGGGAAATGTTTCATATCGATTAAGGGTCTGTTTCGAAAGCGTAGCCATCTGCTTTCAAAGCTTGCGTTAAGTTTTAAATTGAGATTTCGTAAATGTCGAGTAGTATTTGATATCTTTTGTTTGATATGGGGAGAAATGCATTTATTTTTATCTCTTAATCTGTGGATTGAAAGCGCCAGTGTCATTTCTTTCAATTTTCATTTTGAAAGTTTGTTTTTAAATCGTGTTTATGCGGCCGGGTGGGAGGTATACTTTTTTTGTTCCACTGGTATTCACTTTCAAAGGATTTTCATAAATAAAAAAGAAAATTTTGTATTTTGGGTGCTAAAACGTAATTATTTAAAAAAATTTGTTAAAAAAATAGAGAAAACAAAAGAAACTACATTGACGCAAAAAATCGACTGCCGTAGGAAAAAAATAGCTATCTACAGTAAAAATAAAACCCTAACTGAATTTAAATCTTTTAATTATTTTTAGGAAAATCACGGAAAATTGGCAATATGAATGAAATATATCTTAATCACAGGAACGCTTGCAGTTTGCTTGCGTATTTATCCTTAACAAATTCGTTCTATGAATATATTTTTTAAAATTTAAATATGTGATTTCTCGTATCTTATGAAATATATTTATTTTGAAAATTATTAGAAAAGCTTGCAATTCTCGTAATTCTATCAAAACAATAAGATTCTTCCTGTATATGCTCACTAAAATTTTAGATAGTCGACGATTCTTCGATTAACTAACTGATCTCCTGTTATAAATATTTAGTAAAGAAATCTAATAAGTAGTATCATAAATGCAGTTGATTCCCAAAAATTATTCCATATCCAAAAAGTAACAAATAAGGTATTTTATTACATCCAAAATTGAGCAAAAAGACGGGACGTATTTAAACTTTTTAGACTTCTGATTTGACTTAAGGGGGGAAAGTTATTGTTAACCTCAGAGTTTCTAGTATAAATTTTGTTGAATATATTAAATAAAGTCCACTATAAAAAAGCTAGTGAAAACGGTGGGCCCCCCCCCCCCTTTTACATCTGTATCTAATTTTCTCTTCAAGAATATTTCGAATTCTTTCTTAAAAGGAAAATTTCTTGATAGTATTTCAAAAAATCTTCTTACAGGGCGAAAGAAATGTATCTTATATCAGATTATCTAGTTTGCGTTTCTTCTTTTAAGATATAGAATCAGAAAAGAATTTTCCTATAAGAAAAAATAGAGATGAGAATTTTTGTTCCGAGGTCGCCATTCTTTTTAATAAATAGATTAGAATAATAATTGAAAATTAGTATTCTTCTGTATCGATTGTTATTGATTTTAGGTTTTATTAATTGTGCAACATTCGTAATACTTACATTTCATTAATAGATGTAATGTTTAAAATTATATGCTTGGCACAGCTGGGCCAAAAGTCGTTTTTGCACAATTTACCCTTAAATGGATGATTTTTTTATATTTTGTTTAAAAAGTTATATTTGGTTAGTTTAGAAGTGGTGTAAATTATATATATATATATATATATATATAACGGAAAAATTAATGAATAATGTTCTGTTTTGAAATTTAATTATTTAATTGATTATTCAATATTATTAGCGCGAGAAATAATAAAAACTATCCGGGCTGTATTTTATTTTGAATAAAAAAAGGGTCTAAAATAGATGTTGAATGGGACAAAAAGAAAGCGAGTAAAACCGTTTTGTAAACGTTCGGCGGTAATATGCATTTAAGGTTTAACTTTATCCAAACCATCATTCATTTGCATATGTAGATTAGAATTATTATTTCAAAATCACTGTGATTCGAAAGGGCGGATTATGACGAAACTAATAGTTAAGATTTGATACTTATTATCTAAAGCCCTTATCGCCGAACTCATTAATAGTTACCATAATCTAACCAACCTAAAGCTTTTTAAAAGCCGATTTCAGTTTCAGAGAAGCAAAATTGAGCGATAGAAAAGATAGGGGAATCTATTTATATCCCCTCTGCATGAAGGACCTTTTCGAAGCTCATTAAACTTCTGAGGGATAAAAAGGCTAGTTCAAAGTCCGCCACAGATAAAGGACTGAATAGAGGACTGCTTGGGGAAAAGATGGCAATTTAAATAACCAGAACAATGTTTGCAGCTTTTGGGTAAGCCGAAGTTAGAAAGTAATAAGGGGACGAGTTTTTAGACGCTTAAAATAGTTGGAAGAAAATTTTCCGTGCGAATGAATGATAAAATTCAAATACATAAAAAATTTTGAATGTTGCTTCTTTGTTATGGGCCGCTTCAGGAGAAAATTATTTGGATAAAAAGTGCTTTTTCATGTGATTTGTTTTAGATAATCTTTAGAGTAGTTTTATAAACGTAGGAGTTCAAAAATTCTCTTTTGTTTAGTCAGATTTTACCAGGAGGTTTATTTCATTAAAACTAAATTAATTTTACCCTTAAATGCATGTTTTTTTGTGCTAAAGTATTTTCAGTTAGTTTAGACATTGTAGATTACTGGAAAAATGAAAGAAAAATCTTTGTTCTATTTTTGAGTGTTTATTTTAAAAAATTCGATGGAACAAAAAGAAATTTTCTTTTTGTGGATTTTCGGCAGCAATATACATTTAAGGGTTAAATATCGTTTTCACCAAATGTAAGATTGATTCGTATTTGAATTTTATCATATTTTCGAGAAATATCAATATTTTAATCTGCAATGAGGTGCCTGTTTGTGCCATTAACCCATATGCAAGTGTGATTTATATCACCATGAGGGCTTGGTGGCAGAATCTCTACTTCTTGAGCAGGAAGGTCAAAGATTCTCCACCCTGTATTACACTGAATATCCTCGTGGGTATGCCGTAGAAATCTGGAGGGTGGCGCGCCCGACTCGGGTGTCGTCATCCTCATTTGAGCACGATTCGGGATTACAAGATCCGTCTCAATTTAGGCCTCATACAGCTTCAGAACGATGTGCTAATTACTAAATGTAATAGCCCAGATCTGTCTCTCGGTACCACTCTGATGTCACCAATAATAAAACTCGCGCCATAGCACTGCGAGAAGTTAAACAGCATTATTTTATTGTTAGAGCACCTAAATTTCAGTAATTTTTAATTTAAAAAAGTAATTGTCATTCTGATTTCAAATTTAATAGCTCTAAAATAGTGAAATAAAATTTGATATCGATTGATATAAAATTTATCTCGCTATGAGAAATTTTAAATTATATTAATCACATATTTAAAATTAATTTCCGTTTTTTAATAGAAAGTAGTAAATTACGTCAGTGATATATAGTTTGAATAAAGAAATATGTAAATAAAAAAATATTTCCTGTCATAAAACATATGTTTATTTTATTTGTTTTCAATCAATGTTAAACATTTCTCTAGCATATATATCTATTTAAACACATCAAATTTGACGGGAAATATGACGGGTGATTTTCTAGTTTAATAAGAGTTAACTAAACTCAATATAGTCGATGACAACTCATTGGCTGTGTTGAGTTGACAGTGTGGAATTGCACAAGTCAATGATACGGAGAAAACTACACGTTGCACTACATTGTGCTGTTAAAAGACCATTAAGTTTTATTGGTTTTAAAAATGAACGATAAATATGAATACATTTACTTTCTCTAGTTAGTCCCCGTTTAGCTACAGAATGGAATGTTTAACAAAGGAATTGCGGTAACTGCCAAATTTTTTTTTCGAGTATTGATGGAATGGAATTTTTTTGATTATTAATGGTTATTTATATTTAGTTATGTATTAATCCTTTCATACGGTTAATTTGTGCGGTGTTGTATCGAAACCGTGCAAAACGAAACTAAAGCGTTTAGTTCAATCACAGGAGTGTGAAGGAAGCATTCGTGTTCATTTAGGTACGTCCAAATTTGTATAGTCGTGCTAGTAGAACGGCATGTTGTCAGCTTGCTCTGTGTCGGGGACTGTCGCAGTTTTTGTACCGTATTATTTTATGCAAACTGTGTCATCAGAATGATTGTTGACTGCGACTTAAAAAATTTACGAAAACTTGGATCGGTTAAAAATCATCTTCGTATTAGGTTCATAGATAAACAGATATATACGGTTGTATATCTATGGTAAAGGGATTAATTCATTATTTATAATAAAAATTATAATTAATTTAATAAAATACATATTTTTTTATTTATATAAAATATATTTTATTGTACCCATAAAAAGTGCCTATAGGATTTACTGCTCGTAACCTGAAAGAAACAATTATTTTACTTTTTAAGGGGATTTGCACCCCCAAATTCTTTTCTACAATTTTGATCAAACTTTTAAAATTTTGTTGTCGATAGATGTAAACTGTGCAGAAACTTAAATTTCTAAAATATTTTTCGTTTTCAAAAGTTTACAAATGTAAAAATTTAAATTTAAAAAAAAAATTAAGCCTTTTAAAAATACTTCTCATACAATTTTTAATATTTTGTCCCCAATTTTTTTTAAAGGGACCTCTCAATGTTCTTAACAGAAATAGAGATCGGATTTTCGATATCTATATTAGTTTCTTAGGAAAAAAATTATTCAAAATTTTCTGAAAATTTTTGGAAAATAGCAGAATTTTTCACTTTGTACATTTAAAAAAAGATTTTCTAATCAAACTTTTTACAAATCCATCCTTAATTCTATTAAGTATGCATTTGTGAGTGAAGAGAAATAATTTCAAGTAGTCAGAATAAAATGGGATCGACTTTTATCATTTTGTAGTAGACCCAATTTTAGAAAAAGCAAACTGAGAAGTACAGCTTTAAAGATTTCAACACAATAAAATTTTAATAAAAACAGCTTATATCAATTTAGTTTTTTTCAGGGCAATAACGTGTAATGTTGTCGTGCTAGTAGAACGGCATGTTATCAGCTTGCTCTGTGTTAGGAGGGCTGTCGCTGTTGTTGTACCGTATTATTGTATGGAAACTGTGTCATCAGAATGTCGTATTGCAGGATTGTTGACTGCGTTATTTTTATTATTCTGTACGTTCGCCGTGTATTGAATAGGGCACACTGAAAACCATGTTTTGTTTATATTATTGGAAATACGGTAGCTTTCAATACTAAATAAATGAGGAATAAAAATTTGTGCAGTCTGAGCTTTCGGTGTATTGATTTTGCATAAAATTATGTTGAATGGTTCAGATATAAACCTCCTTAACTTTAATAGCTTTTAAATGTCAGATTCCACTCCAAACATTTACTGTGACCTGCAATTAGATACAAATTCCATTGAGACAATCCATTGAAGACACTGATTGCAGTTTTAATAAAGCCCGTTGAAATGAATTTATTCCGAATATCGGTTATTCTGAGCGTAAATATTGGATTTGCGCATGGTAAATTGTATCTAAATCTGTTACCACATAATTCAGTTTGTTAAATATTTTCGTACAATTATTGCGTCTTTTCATGGTTTCTAAATTCCCTTCTCAGTTTAATTGGGTATGAATTAATTAGATTAACTTCCCGTTTATTAACTCTAGGAATATTTTGAGACAGACCTTCTAATTTTGAAACGTGGTCGGATGATGGGGCCGACACCTCACTAGGTACAGTGAAACCCGTGTTTAACGATACCGTCTATAACGATAAACCTGCCTATAACGATATTTTCTTCGGTCCCGGCGGAATTCCTTTTTTTTTTCCTCAATGTATTTTTAACCTGCCTACCACGATAATCACTTTTTAAATATACCCGTCTATAACGATAATTTTACCTCTTTGGGAAGCTGGTACAGTAAGTACAATCCCGGTTTTTTTTCCCTTGGGAAACGACGCCGTATGGTCAGGAGTAACAGATAACATGGGAATTGGAGGGAGAGGGGGCTAGAAACCGCAGCCTTTTGTAACACGGAGATCCGGGGGAGAGCTAGAGACTAAAATGTGCACAGATTTTTTTTGCTCCGACTCCTGATGGGCATAAACCTGTTCATTCGCATTTAGCAAACTGGACTGATCGCTTGTTCCTTGAAATTTGCTTTTGATGTGTTAACACCTTGAATCTTGGAGTAAAATATTTACAAAAAAAAAAATAGGATTTTTCGGTCGACGATAGTTAATTTTAAAATAAAAAGAAAAGGGATTGAAGATGTTGTGGAAAAAAAGTAAAGATGGTTAATAAACGAAAACGACCCAAAGGTACCGTAAATGACGATGCTGATAAAGTTTTCAACTAAAATTTTCATTGTGAAGTTCTTGAACTCTTAAATATAAAATTTTATTTTAGTATGCAAAATTGCATATTTTATGTGTTTATAAAATACAATTTTATATCGTCTATTTATTTGTAAGATGAATCAATAAGCGCAATAAAGTATGTTAGTATATATTAATACATGCACACTCACATTTTATGCGTAAATCCTCAAACTGTCTATAACGATAACCTGTCTATAACAATATATTTTTTAGGTCCCTACAACATCGTTATAGAGAGGTTTTACTGTATCTCCATCTTTTGAACCACGATGACGGATTTAACTCGCAGCATGCCCACATGCACACCGAATCTTGAGAGGAATCGGGTTTCGAATCCTCGATCCCCCGATCATGAAGCGGAGACTTTACGATCTATTCATCTCAGCCTTGGTTTTTAACCCCTTTACTGGTTTGTTTTCTCAACTATCCAATTAGATGACACCTTCTGTTTGGAGGATGCGTTGTCATTTTAAGTCACTTGAGAACCTAAATGGCAATTGAGATGTTCTTGGATTCCATGTAATTTTTGTATCGAGTTATGGCGTCTGAATAAGTTTTAGATTTTAAGTTTAAAATTGATAATCTGTTGCAAGTGTAGAGAACGGGCAAACCAGTTAAGGGGTTAATGAAAAAAAAGCATTAATTTTAAAAGTTATGTCATCAGATATCGTAGAGGGTCGCGGAATCCCGTTGGTTGGATCTCCGTTTCAGACGTGAGGATTCCAGGCTCGACACGCGATTCCACTTAAGATCCGACATGTATGTGGACCGTGTGCACCTTAAATCTGTTGTGGAGGGTCCTCCCGTTAATGTGGCGTGAAAATTTGGAGTGAAGGGTGACTACTGTCTGTCCGCAACGAGAACTCTCGCCCCCCAAATTGTCTAGTTGATGGCGGTCGCTATAGCAACTGGTAATGCCAGGGAAGATCCATTTCGAATAGGAGTAATCCGACGGAAGTCGAGGTTTTATTTTATTTTTGGCGCCAGTTTGCGGCGGTAGTTGGTCATTCGTCTTCTCGGGTTCCTTCCCATTTGGAGCTAAGTGCGCCAATGTAACAAACTTGAATGAAAGTCTACCTACTCGAAATGGATTCTTCCTACGATAACCTGTTTCTATAGCAACCGCCGTAACCTGGACAATTTGGCGGCGAGAATTCTAGTGGCGGTCAAGACAGCACTGAGATGTCATCCTCATCATCTGACCATGGTTCAAAATTAAGTGGTCCGTTCCAAAATAGTTACGTGTTGCTTCAAAAAGCGGGACGTATATTATAATTAAATTAAAATTATATCGTGATGTGGATTTACGTAACGGATGAATATGATATTAGCATGTTCTATACTTGAAAATTCTAATTTCTGTTTGAATATTTACGAATCAGTCACTAATCATTAAATTATGATACATAAAAACAAATTTTTCTCAACTTCCTAATATATTGGAATAATTATTAAAGTTTTATTATCTTCCCTATTAAATTATGAAAAGTTAATTAACTTGTAATTCTCTGTTTATTTATCAAATAGTAATCTATATTCAACGTCATCCTAGAGTTTTTCTTATTAGTTTTTCCCCCTAAATGTTAGCATTAAAAATTGTTCATAAAAATAAATTTTTATTTTTATTTTATAGACGCATTAACTTACTTATTAACTTCTTTTATGATTAACAATCACTTATCATTGTATAGAATTTCCTAATTAAAACGTGTTTTTTCAAAAATTATTATATATACCGGAGTTTTAATTTTGTTTCAAGTGTGGTCGTTACTAATCTAAAAAGTCTCAATGCTCGAGGGGAAAAGGCTCTTATTTTCCCCCCTCTTTTCAGATTAAACTTCTTAAACGAAACTTCTGGTAACTAAAAACTTGAATCTTGCGACTGTAAGGAAAAAAAAAGCTAATGAGGAAGGGTTTTTTTCAACATTTTTGCGTCATTATCCCCGTTTATGGTAATTATGAAGCACACTTTAAAAACTTTTTAACTTTTTTCTTAGATTTTAAGTAACAAAAACGCGTAGAGGGAAAATGTGGAGTTCCGTTACGTGAAAATAGCACCGCCAGACTGCTGATTTTGGCAAGGTGGGCCAATTTTTCGCAACACTTCCACTTTGTTCTTTCTCTTTCCGACTGGAATATTTCGACTTTGTTAAAACTATTTTTTAAACTGTTTGAAACTATTAGAACTTTTTGTATATGAGATTAAAGAACGAGGTAATTAGCCGCCTTTGGCGACCAATCTGTTCGACAGGAATATTGCGTCTGTTTAATTTCAGGCAAATCTGTTTTTATTCACGGTTTCCTCAACAAAATGATAGACATTTAAGTAGTTCTACAAAAATAAAATTTTTTAGCATTTCGGATAGCAATTATAAAGACTCAATTTTTACTTTCTCGTATACGAAGTATACAAAGAAGAAAGTATTGTAATCGTCAAAAAATTCGAACTCGATATTTTGATGATTCTCCACGTTTTAGACCTCCATGAGTCCGAAAAACACAATTGTGGAATTATGTCCGTGTCTCTGTGAGCACGATAACTCGAAAACTATTAGAGCTACAGGAATGAAATTTTGTATGTGGTCTTTACACATAACTTGTAGGTTTCTATCAAATTTTCGACGAAATCCATCCACGGGAAGTCGGTCCGAGTTTATGTGAACACTATAACTCACAAACTTAAAAAAACTAGATGGATAAAATTTGGAACACGGTTTTATCATCAGGAATGTAGGTTTGTATCAAATTTTGGACCAAAACCGTCAACGCGTTGACTGTCTGTCGGTCTGTATAATCGCATGCTTCTGAGCGCCATAACTTCTAAATGCAATGACTTTGATAAATGAGATTTAGTTTGTTGTCTTCTAACCCTAATTGTCTATTTGTGTCCAATTTTCGTTTCAATTTTTTTTAAAAAGTCGTTCAATTTGTATATTCAATTTCCTTCATCTTACAATACAGCAAAGCCATAATACGTAATGGTGCGGGCTTCTTTGTTTTACTTTTTCCTTGCTGCTCGAGGGAAATTCGTCGAGAGCTTGGAGATGCTCGTGACCTTGGTGCCCTCGAAAGGAAATTCGCGGGTCTTTGCATTTTAGGTTGCAGTAGGTTCGCATTTTTTTATCCACGCGGGGGGAGGGGAAATGACACCTTTTTTGATGTATACGAGAAGGTTTAGGGGTGACCACTCCCGCTGGTTATTAATAAAAATATAGATCCAATGATAAAAAAAAATATGCAAAAATGTCTAACAAGCCAAAATGTAGAAGCATTTTTGTCTGATGTTTTCAGGGTACCCCGTCAAAATAGCCGAAGTCAAAAGAGTCCCGACAAAATAACCCTTGACAAAATAGCCCAAATTCATTTTCTGGATTACATTTAAAAACGTATAATTGTTTTATGATATATACGAGAGTATTTACATCTTTTACACAATAATAAATTATTGTCGGGTATTATAAAAGAGTAAATACAGTGGAACCCCCGCTAATCCGAAATTCCGGTTAATCCGAACCGATTTTATTTTCGAAAATTATATGTAATTGAAAAGATTACCTGAAAAGATTTAAATATACATACTAAAAACAAAAAAGTGCTTTTTGAGCATGCATAATTTTGTACACAGTGAAGAAACTAATGCAATTCGCCGTAAGATAAGGTCACTTCATACAGGAGCACATCCATTATTCTAATGAAAAGGGGAGACATATTCTCTTTCTATTGCTTCCGAATAAAAAAATTTAAGAAATAGTAGTACTCAGTACTTATAACTTACATTTTATTTAGCACACATCTTTTTCTTTTCTATTTTTATCGGTATTTCGGGTAATCCGAATTTTTTGTAATCCGAACAGGCACCGGTCCCAATTAGTTCGGATTAGCGGGGTTCTACTGTAATAATATTACTGGCAAGAAGGCAAGAAACCATTTTTCGTCGGGGCTATTTCGGCACAGGCTATTTTGTCCGGGCTGTTTTGTCTGGGATCTTAGGATTTGGGCTATTTTGACGGGTCACGGGGCCCCGAAGGTTACAGCTCCAGGAGCCCCTAACAATCCTAATCCGCCCCTGAGCATAAGGTCCCTGGTTCGAGACCTGATTCCAAGAAGGAATCGCCGTTTACGTGAGACTCGGGCTGGTGTGATAAGGAAGTTTGGAGAGGAAGGTGCTTTGCGCAGGATGGCGTTATTAATATTTTATTAAATGAATTTAAGAATATGTGGAAAATATGGGCACATGCTTTTTACAATATTACTGTGTTAATGAGTCTGGTTGTATCAGGTGTAGATAAGTCTACAACAAATTGCGTGCCTTCGTATTTTCTAAAGTAAACAATAATATCACTCATAATGTCTCATGATCAGAACGAAATGCTTTGTATTTATTCTTTTTTTGCGAGGCGTAGAAAAGCTTTTTTGTAGTAGTATACCTTTTGTTAAGAAGTAGACTGAATCGAATAAAAAATTCACGTCGAAATAAGAACTCGCCGTAGGCAAGTATTTTCGTAACGGAATACACCAATAGAATTGTATATTCTATATTCTGTAAAATGGGAATATTTGATTACATAAGATAAATTCTAATGCAAGATACAAAATAGATTTTTTACGATTCCATTTGTCTGGCTACACGCCATGTCTGTCGAAAATTTTGTAGAGGACCCAACTACTGAAAAGGATAGGCAACGCGCTGTCCAAAGTCCATTTGTGTTTAAAGTAGGTGGGATTGTTTTATGCTGTTTTAGTTGCTTATAAATATTTTTAATCTTATTCTCGAACTACTTTACGTGTTTGAAATTTAAATGTTACTTTGGAAGAATTAAAGGATTTAAAATATCATTATTCGGGGAGAAGAACGTAAATTTTTAAACATAGCACTGAAATTAAAATTCGGATATGTTTTGTCGTTCAGACAGAAGTCACCAAGTCCAAATTTTCGATTTTGAGATATATATCGCATCGTCATCTCCAGTTAATTCTCTACAGTTTGGTAGAACTGACTAGCTTCTTGAACTTCCGTTGCTAAGATATACAGATGTCCGAATTTCACTGTGTATTATATCATTATCAATCTAATATCATTATTCGGGGAGAAGAACGTAAATTTTT